>JAODAL010044880.1:0-32465 GCA_025379985.1 Phyllomedusa bahiana | reverse complement strand
ACACGACGATGGCATTACATTCCTCCCCTCTGTGCCGGGTTTTTGCTTGCAGCCCCCGTTTTAAGGGGATCTCACACAAAAAAAAAACCTTTTATACAGCGATTTTTTTTGGGGGGTGTCACAGTTTTTCTAAACCAGACTGTTTTCTTTTACGTTCTTTTTTGATTTTGTTGGGTATTGGAATTGAAGTCCAGGTGCATCCAATTCAGCCCCATATACTTTTAATGCTTCTACTTTTTTTTCTGGAGTACATTAAATTTATCCAAGGGTTATTGAGCCTGTTGGCTGTTGTTTTCAGTTAAGAAATAGCGTTTTTAAAATCCAAATACCAGTTAATTTTTGGCTGCCTTTTTTCTTTTGCGCAATTTAAATCTGTGAGGAGAACCCCACTCCAAAATAGGGAAAAAATAAACCTCCAACTTCCTTTCTAGTCACATCCCCGATGGGTCTCAGCCCCCGGGGAAACCCCCATTTAAAACTTTTCCCCCACCCCAGCCCCTTGGGAAAAAGCTCTCCATGGATTTTTGGCACACAGGATAAAAGGACACCTCAAAAGAACCCTCATTTCCCAAATTAATTGCACTGAACAAATGTCCCCCTCAAACTCCCAAGCTTCAAAGACTTAAATTTAAAATCAAACCCCAATCGACCCATACCCCGATATTTCATATCGTTCATGGGGCGACCCGTCATAACTGGCCTTGGGGATTAATACCCGCAAAAAAAAAAAATTTCCCCACCCCAACACAGCCACCTTTTTCCAGGTTCTGAGGCGCGGGGGGGAACCGAAAATATCCAGAACCGGCCAATGGACCCCAAAGAAAAGGCGGGCCTGTTTACCCGGGGTTCGTGTAGGCCCAGCCGGTTCTGATGGTGCAAAAACCGGGCCCTCGGTTCGGCCAATCCCCCTTCCCGGGCGTTATGGCCCCTTTTTTGTTTTTGTATCAGAAAACTGAAAGACCCTGATGGGAGGAGTTTTTTTGGGCCCCCCAAAGGGGGGGGTGGGGCATAAAAGGGGGCTGCCCGTGGGTGTCCCCTAAAAGGGGTTTAGCAGGAGCCCCGTGTGGGCTCTTCCGTTACCCATGGAGGGGGTTTCCCCTAACAAAATTTCCAGGAGCATCCCCCCCCACGGGGAACCCGGGCCACATATCCCCCCCCGTTTTTGGACCGCAAACCAACGGAACCCTTGACCCATTTTAACTCCCTTTTGTCGAAACCCCAAGTGGTATGTGCACCTTTTACTTTTAACCGTATAATTATTACCCATTTGTAAAAATTTGTCTAGTGTCCCCCTTCCAAAGGGAAAAATTTAAATCTAAAAAACTTTTAATCTGATTTGCTGCCCTTAAATCATCGGCCCAAAACCACGCCTATCCCTTGGGTCTATGATATAAAAGCTCCCCGGGGGTTTGGGTTTCCCGGGCCCTGTTATAAGCGGTAAGGGCCCGGGTTTCTTTAACCAAACGAGAGAACGGGTGGCAGTTTTGGTTTTTTTCCCCCCCGGGCCCGTGGAAACGGGGGTTAAACAGGGAACGAAAATCGGTGAACCTTGTGACCCCGAGGGGGCCGTGCAATTCGAGATACACCCCAAAATCGGGCCCCGTCCCCCTTCGAGTGGGCCGGGGGGGTTTGGACTTTTCCCCCGTCACATATTGGGGCAGATCAAGACAATAGTGTTTGTGAGTGCGTGTTCCGTCCCCCCAAAAAAAAAAGGAATCCAGCAGGGGGTTTTGCTGTGGGGTTTTAAAGATTAACTCACACTAGCCCCAGTCAGAGTGCAAATACAATTTTTTTGGGTGCATTCCAGGTTGCATTTTTTTTGTGCCCAAGAAACCCAAAGTGTTCCCTTTGGCAAGGTGGCGGGGTAAATGGCGGGGCACACCCTGAAGGCCCAAAAGGAAACGGGGGTGAATTTAGCCAGGAGGGGGCCCCGGCCCCAAAACCGGGCGTGGACTTGAAGGCGGGGGGAGTCCAGCTGGGGCCTCCTCAAGGAGCCAGTCACAGGTGGTAAAAGGCCCCAGTGGGCCCCTCACCCTCAGCTTTTCTCTCCCTGCAAGCTGATCGGCTAAGTTTGGGGCTGGGCCCAAAGACCCCTACCGGGCCCCCCCTAGCAGCTGCAAAAAACATCGCGGAGGATAGGGGGGGCGGAAGCGCAAAAAGTACGAGGGGGCTAGAGGCGGCAGTCCCGAACGTAAAGAGGGGTTTAGAGGCGGCAGCTGCCGAATCCCGGGGGGCGGGCCGAGGAACGAAAACGGGCCCGGGTGACCACCAATTACAGGGCTACACCGGGAAAAGGGCCCAAAGCCCCCCACCCAGTCAAGAGCCTCCTGGGGAACCCGGGCCCCAAAAATTGGGGCAGAGGCCCTTTCCCATGCGGGAAAAAAGGTGGAAAACCGGGACCATTCTTGCTGGAAATTTTTAAAAAAATTTTTGCCCCCAAGCCCCAAATTTTTGCCTGGGGCCCGGGGGTTTCCTTTTTTCTGACCCCTGTTTAAAGAGGAAAACCCCTGGAAAATCTTGGGGGACCGGGCCCGGGCGATGGCACCCTGCCCTATGGGGGACGTAAAGAAGGCTTTTAAACCCGGGCCCATTACAAACCTCACCCCTAGATGTACAGGAAGAAGCTCCGGAGTTTGCCAGGTCCTAAAGACAGCTGGGGCCGGGCCCAAAAGGGGGCCCTCCAAGAGAAAGTCGACCAGTGGCCCTGGGGTTTAAAGTTCACCCCGTCCAGCAGCTGAAAGGAGCTCATCTTTAACAGGCATTTTTGTGGAACTGCCCAGAGGGCCTCCAGCAGCAATTTTCGTAAACCGGAAAACCGCAGGGGGCCCCCCCGGCCACAGCAAACCTCCGGATAAATTTAATGAACAATCGGCACCGGGGGGCCGGGAAAGGGAAACCCCAAAAACTGGAGAGGGGGTAAGATGCCCGCGGGGCCCCATTCCCCCCAACCCCCTAAGCCCAGGGGGCCCCCAGCCCATCCCTTCCCCACGCTGTGGGGGCCCCCGATTTCGGTCACCTTTGCAAAAAGCCGGGACATTTTAAGGCCGCATGTCCCCAGCGCCAAAGGGGCCCACCCCAGCCCCCTTTTTTAAACCCCCCCCCAAAATGTCAAAGGTGGGGGGTGGGGGTGGGGGAAGGCCCCTTGATAATACCCCGGGCCAGTCACCGTAGGGCCGGTTTCTGTTGCCTTTGGGACCCCTTGGACCCCGGGCGCAGAGTTGACTGTGGACGGCCGGGAGCTGGTGCCCCCAAAGGAAAATGAAAACCTGGAAAAACCTGCGCTGTCTTGGAATTGGGGGCATCGGGGCCGGCGCTACCATTTTTTTTTTTCCCCCCAAGGGTTTTATTTGGGGACGGGGGTGAGGGAAAGGGGAAAGGGGAGGTGGGGGAAACCCGCCGAACTTTCCCAGCAAAGAAATTTTGTTAGGGACAGCGGGGGGGGGCGGTTTGGTACCCCCCTTTTTTGAGGCCCCTAAAAAGCCCCAAGGCTGTTTCCCCCCAAGTGTAAATTTTGCCAACCAAACCCATTTTTAAATTTGTGAAAAATTTTTTAAACATGCATACTGAGGGGATATGGAGGGGGTGATATCGTGGGTTCCTCTCCACCCCAGGGGAAAGGGGAGAAAAATTTTCAGCGGGTTTGCAATAGGGAGCAGAATGTGTCCCGCCCAAACCTGCTGGGAAAGTTGGCCTTGGTGTGGCATCAGAGGGGACAAAAAAAGGGGGCAAAACAGCAGTGGTGGGGGAGCATGCAGGTGAGGCAAAGGGGTCCCCGGACAAAGGCCCCCCAAGGCAGGGTCCCCCACAGCCAGGGCCCGACAGGGGGCCCCGGGGCAGCTACAGTGGGGAGCAAAAACAGGTTTAGGCAGGGCTCCCAGGAAAAGGGCCCCCGAGGGAGGGGCTCCCCAAAAAAACAGGATGTCGGAGGGCCCCCGGTTAGGGCCCAAACAGACTGGCGATGGCGACAGACGGGGGGAGGGGGGCCCCACCTGGGTTGCAAAACGGTCGTGTCCGCTGTCACGGCATGGGAGGGCCAGGAGGCCCCTCAGGGGGGCCCCACGGTATCCTCACCCCGGAAAACCCGGTAAGTGCCCGGGAAAATGAGGGGGGGCCGGAGAAAAGGTTTCCCCTTTGGGGGCCCTTGGCGAGAGTTTCAGGCACGTTAGCCTTTAAGAAAAAGCCCGAAAGCTCTCAAGGGGCAGGGGGCACAGCCACCCTTGGAACCAGACCCCACGCGGGTTGGGCTTTGGGCCAAAGGCGGCTGTTTCCACGTGACGGTCCATGGGTTTTCAAACCCGGGGCGGTTTGGGCCCCGGACCGACGGTGGTGGTACCCCCAAACCGTTTAGGGGCGGAGGTTTTTTTGCGGGTTGCGGGACGAGTTTTTCCCATGGCCGGGCACCCAGGGGGTCACCCAAAACCAACCAAAAGGCCCGGCCCGCATTTCTAATGGCCAAAGATGGGGAATGTTGTGGCTTTCCTATGACGTTTGCGGGCAAACCCGTCAAGGGGGGGAAGGGGGGGCCGAGGCCCCCAAAACCCCCCCGGAAACCCCTGCCTATCCTAGACGGCCCTTTTTGGAGGGTGGCTGTGGATTTAAATTGGGCCCCGGGCCCCCTTCCCAGCAGCTCCGGGAAAAAGCTTTGAAATGCGGTAAATAACTTTCGCCACTCGGTTAAACCCGGGGGGCGGGAGCCCTGTCGTCCCCAAATTTGGGCCCACAAAGGGGGGCCCAAACCCCCTTACTGGAATTTTCCCCTTTGGTGACCCGTGAGGCAAGGGAACGCTCTGCCCTTTTTTCAAACCCCATTCCCGGGGTGTAAAGGTCCACTGTCGCCGTTCGGCATGAAGAATGCCCCCCGCCAAATTTTCAGCGGATTTGGGCAACACGCTGCTCAAGGGGGGTGGAAGGGTTTCGCAAACCGCGTACCTTGGGTGAAAATAAACCGTTTTCCCCTTCCCCCCTGGGAGGATCACCTCCAGCACCTGACGCAGGTGGGTTGGGCGTACTGCCAGGCAGGCTTGAAACCAAACCCCGGAAAAGTGCCAAACTGGGCATGATGAGGTCCACCCCTGGGGGGGCCGGGGAGGGGGGGGGGGCCTTGAAGGCCCCAAACCCCGGAAAAAGTGGAAGCCATCGAAAAATTTGGGCCCCCCCCTAGGACCAAAAAGAAAGGGGATGTCCTTTTTGGGCCCGGGGGGTACTATGGAAGGGTTTTTTCCCCACTTTTTTAGGCCCGGGAAAAAACCCCCGACAGACCTTTACCCGGGGAAGGGGGTTGGGCCCCCCGCAGTCGAATTGGGGCAAACGACGCAAGGGCGGCCTTCCCAAAACCCCCCAAGGGCCCCCTTGGGCCCGGGTACCCAAATACACAAGCCGCCGACTTCAAAACCCGGGAGTTTTTTTGTAAAAACCGGGCGCCAGTGACTTTGGCCTCGGTGCAAATGCCAAACCAGGGGGACCCCAAAGGGACAAAGGGAAAAACCCGTTATGTCTTGACCGGAAGCTTCTGCCGAGGGAATGGCCTATTCCACCCCTGGAAAAAGAAATTTCCCGGCGGGTAGTTGGGCCCTGCAAGGGGGCTGCAAACCCAAAAAAAAGGGCGCATTACATTGGAGGGGCCGGAACCCCAAACCCTCGAGCTGTCTTCACAAGGTTTTTCCGGAACCCCAAAGGGGGTTTTTACGCTGGAAACCGGATTTCCCAAAAGTACAACTTCGCCCTTCGCCCCGGGAAGGGCCGAAAACCACCCGGGAACGGATGTTTCTGTCCTGACAGGGGGAAGGGGCAGGTTGGGGGCATGTGGAGCCACTGAGCAGGTTGGGTGCCCTCTTTTGGGGACTAAAAAGGGGGGGAGGGTTTAGGAGAAACCACTCCCAAAATAGACAAAACATCTCCAAAATTTTTCCCATCTAGTCAGATCACCGATGGGTCCCAGCCTCCCAGGGAAACCCTCCATTTACACATTAATTACCCCCGCCCTGAACCCCCTTTTTAAAAGCCCCTCCATAGGATGTTGGGAAAAGCAGGAAAAACATGGAAAACCTCAAAAAAAACCCTTACTTTCCCCTTAATTTGGGACGAACAAATGCGCCCCCAAAAATCCCCAAACTTCAAAACTTCAATTAATCAAAACCCACCCCTCCCTCCGAAATTTTATAAAACAATTCAAGGCCCATCCGTCATAAAAAAGGGCCCGGCGAGTTCATAACGCAAAACATGGAACCCCCACCCCCCACAGCCACCATTTCCAGGTTTTTTTGAGGCGCAAGGGGCCCCAGATATCCAGAAACCCGGGCCTAAAGGGGCCCATAAGGGTAGGCGTGTCTGAATCCGGGGCGTCTGTAGGCCCCGCCGGTTCTGAAGGTGGGTAAACCCGGGTTTGGTTTTTGTGCCCAAAAGGCCCCGCCGCGTTAAAAAGGTCCATTTTTGTGTTTGTCAAAACTGCATTAAACCCGAGTGGGAGGGGTTCTTAGACCATTTCCCCGGGGTGTGTTGGGGGGCGTGGGAAAAGGGGGCTGCCCCGTTGGGGGGTCCCCTCAAAAATATAACAGGACCCTGTGGGCTCTGCCGTTGAAACCATGGAGGGGGGTACCTAACCCCCCCTTTTTTCCCGGAAAACCACCCACAGAAGCCCCGGCCACAAATGCCCCCCCTGTGAACCGCAAACCAATGGTTTAAAATGAAACCCCTTTTAACTGCCTTTTGCTGAAAACCCCTGCTTTTTAAAGTGCACCCCGACCTTAAACCCAATAAAATTTTCCTTTTGTATTATTTTGTCTAGGTGCCCCCCCAAAGGGTTAAATTTAAAACTAAAACTTTAAAACGAGTTATTCCCGTCCCTTTAAAACGGGCCCCACACCCTAGTAAATCGTCTATTATTTTAAAAAGCTACCCAAGGGTTGGTTCCTGGCCCCCGTTGGTAACGGAGGTCTTATAACCAAACGAGAGGAAAATGGTGGCGCTTTGGTTTTCCCCCCCGGGCCCCCCTGTGTACAGGGGTTAACGTGGGAAAAAAAATCGGCCCGACCCTTGGCAAAACCCCTGAGGGGGCCCTGCCCAAAGTTTGAGATACAAACCCCAAAAATCAGGCCCTCGCCCTCGAGTGGGCCGGCGGTTTGGGGGTTTTCCCTACCAAAATCCAAGGGGTTTCTTAAACGGGCTTTTTGCTTTTGTAGTCCCCGTAAAAGAAAAGGGTTTTTTTTAAAACACCAAAGAAAAAATTTTTTGCCTGTAGATAATTCATATCCAAAGGTTTAATTTAAAGGTTTTTTTCGTGTTGTTGGTCATTTAAAATACACGTAGTTTTTACACGTACATAGCTGGAATTTTTGGCAGTCTTTTCTTTTGCGCAATTTAGACCCAAAGGGGTTTAAATTTAAAGTGTTTTTTGCTGTGGGGTAAGAAAAATCACGTCTTTTAACACCTTTTACATTGCGAAATTTTGGCCTCTTTTTTTTGGGAAAACTTAATCGGGGGTTTTTATTTAAGTTTTTTTCTGTGTTGTGGTCAAAAAAAAATTTTAGTCGTTTAAAAACCGCCACATAGCTGGGATTTTGGCACCATTTCTTTTGCACCTAATCCAAAGGGGTTAAATAAGCGTTTTTTCTGCTGTTTAGTCAGAAAAATACTGTTTTTTAACAGCCCCACTGGTAATTTTTTGGCATATTTCTTTTGGCAATTTAAAACCAAAGGGGTTTAAAAAAAAGCTTTTTCTGCTGTTGTGTCAAAAAAAGAAATGGTGTTTTTTCAACCCAAAGAAGAAATTTTGCCCTGAGCAAAATCATATCCAAAATTAATTAAGCCTGTTTGCGCTTTTATATTCGTAAAATTACAGTGTTTTTAAACGGCACATACAAGTAAAATTTCCTGCCAATTTGTGGAGCAAATTTATATCCAAGGGGTTCCCCCAAGTTGTTATGGGTTCATTTGGAGTAAAATGGGGTGTTTTCTATACAAAAATTCTTCTTAAAAAATTTTACATTTTTGAAAAACATAGTCAGAAAAGGGGGTGGAGGTCTTCCATGGAGTGGAGTGGCAAAAATTCCTGGGCAGGCACAACGCGCACAGTAAGGGGACATCGCCGGGGGTCCTCAGTGAGGCCACAATGCGCTGTCATTGTGGCTTTGTGTTAAACCCAGAAACAAAGGGTTTTGTTTGGGTTTGCGGGTCATCCCTTCCCCCCAGATAATTGACAACCCCAAATATCGGTGGGAACGTCAGACACCCCCCCTTTATTGGCATGGCCGGGGAGCGGGTCAGGGCCCCACCTGTAAAAACCCGCCCTGTCCCACCCGGTTTTTCCCCCCGTCTTTTCTACATGGGGTCGGGGGTCAGCCCCATTTAAAACAGCGATGTGAAAAAAATTTTGAGGAAATCACGCTATCGCAGGGGGAAAGAAAGGGGACCATTCCCCCTGCTTCTTGCAGTAGGCGGCAAAAGTTTAGATGTGGAAGGGGGGTATGTGAGGTAAATTTGGGTGGGGGGTAGCCTCTGCATCCCAAAGGCCCTTGAGGAGGACAGCAGTAAAATTTCAACAATAAACGATGTGATGAGCCGACCGCACTTTTGGCCGGGTGAAGAAAGGGGCTTTCACCTCAAGGGAAGAGGGGGTCACTTTGCCTCGGCAGGCGTAGCAACCCCAAGGGGTGAGTGGGGAGTCAGCAAAAGTAGCACTGTGAGGCCCCCAGGACCCCCCCCCCCCCCCCCCCCCCCCAACGCCCCCCACGGGGGTTAAAAAACCCCCCCCCCCCCCCTTTCTTCGGGGTCCAACAAGTAGTCGCACGGGCCACGAGGAGCGGCGGTAGTAGTCACTAGTTAGAGCTTTGGGCGGTAAAATCAGTATCCGGTGTGCAGTTCTTTGCTAAGACACCGGGGAGCCGTATGGGTATATGTAGAACGGGGGCAAAAAGAAAAAAGCGTGGCCAGGGAGTAAGTTGGCACCAGGGCCCCTGCATCAAACATGCAGCGTCACCATCCGGTGGTCTAGGAGAAAAGTGGCCCAGATGTGGTGGCCATCCTGCCGCCGCAGCGAAGCGCGCCCAAAGGGCACGAGTTTTGCAGCCAGTCAAGGCTCTACCCACCTCTCAAAAGGGAGTTTTTTCCTTTGTCATCATCTCCCCGGCCAGATGCACATGCCCCCCCGTAGAAACGCTGGACTATGGGCATCAAACTGGATGTGTGGCCCGCAACTTGCCGAGTTTGCAGGGGAAAAGCTGTCCTGCCGGCCGAAATTTGTGGATCAGAGTGGATGTTCAGTGCGGCGGGGGCCATCGTTCCCCCCCAAAGAGAACCCGCTTGTCCCCCGGGGAAAATGGAACGACTGCCTTTGTAAAGAGGAATACCGTGAATCGGCCAGGATCTCCAACCCCCAAATCCTTAGGCGCAAACATCAGCTGGGCCTCACCCAAACTTTGAGAAAGAGTCTGGGTTCAAAATACCCTGCCTAAAGCCACTTTCTGAGGGCCCCCACCCTTTGATGCACAATCGTCCCCTTTTCCCATTCCCTACCACCATCTTTACCGGGAGGGTTTGCCACCCCCTCCACCTCTGTCATTGTCCCACTCTTGCCCTCAGCTGCTGCTGTTGCTGGTGCTGTGACCCCCAAAAAATTTCATTGTGCCCTTTTGCCCTCTTTGCTGTTGCCCTGCCTCACCCCCATCTCTGTCTTGGTACTCTGTGGCCACCCTGTTTTTGCCCCCTCCAGAATTTGTCATTTTTCAAGTCGTCCTCAGCTTTGTTTTGTTGCTCCCCTCCCCTAATTACTCTGTCTTTGTGCCCGTCTGCCCTCATGCTGCGCCTTGGCGCTGCGGGGGACCTACCCCTGTCTTGTCCACTCGTGGCCTACTCCTTTTTTTTTTGCCACCTCCAAAATGTCATTGTGCCCTGTTGCCCTAATGCTGTTTCTGTGGCTGCTCCCCCCGCGCCCTCCAACTCTGTCATTGTGCCCACTGTTAAACCTCATGTGCGCTGTGGCTGCTGCCGTGACCTACACACTCTGTCATTGTGCCACTCTGTGGCCTACCCCTTTTTGCCACCTCCAGACTGCTTTGTGCCACTGCCTGCCCCCTCATGGCTGCTTTGGCTGCTGCCGTGCCCTACACACTCTGTCATGTCCCCTTTGTTGCCCTCATGCTGCGTGTGGCGCTCCGTCCCCTCCACAACTTTTTTGTTCCACTGTCCCCCAAGCACCCCAAGCACCTGGCATTTATACAGTGGAGGGGAGGGGGAGTCCCTCAGAATCATTTGGGCCACAGGGCCGCAGCATGCTGATTTGCCCCGGTAGTGACAGCTGAATATCACCACCGGCAGAGCGATGACTTCTGGCTCTTCCACTTTGGACCCTCGCTAGGTACAAAATGGGGGGCCTTTTTTTCCAGTGCTGGGGGGGAAAATCAAATACTATAAAAAATCCCCGTGTCAGTTTTTTAACATTCCTAAAAAATTTTTTTGGGCCAAGGGAATTTACCTCTCCTTCTTAAATTTTTGCCTAAAAAAGTTCCAACACAGTTTTATTATGAAGTTAACTGGGAGTTTGAATCAGCTTCTGCGGGACCCAATTTGTTGAAATGCAGGTATGGAATTGAAAGGGGACCCTAAAAAACAGGGAATGTTTTAGGGTTATTTTGCATTTGGTGCTATTAGGATGGAATTTAGTACAAAACTGGAATATTTAATACAAGCAAATGTCAAAAAATGGCTTTGGGGTGAGTTTTTCAGTATGAAGAAAGAGAATTATGTCCAAAAAACAACAGGGAAAAAAACCCCCTGCCTCCTCCCTTAGCCCCCCGTCTTCAAACCTGTACCCTACCTCTTGCCTCCGTCCCGACCACACCGTGCCGTGTCCTGCTTACGCTTTTCCCCCATTCGAGTTTTCCTTACGATTTTTTTAACCCCCTTTCACCTCAGTGCCACCGCAAGCAAGTCACTTAGGGGTAACAACCCTTTTAGATCCGCTGCAGCAAAATCCAAAACCCCTTTGCCGGGGGCTTGGTGAAAAAACCGGGAAACCACTTAGATCCCCTCCCCGGGTGGCTATTGCCCCCGTCCCCTTTCTGTGGGTGCAATCTTGGTGGTTTCCCGTAACCCCCTACTAGTTCTTTGACATATGGTAGGATCTTAGCACTCCGCTTATTTTTTTCCAGTGGCCTGATTTATCAGGCTGCATTCCTTTTTTCAGTTTTTTGGTCCGTTTTGCCCCTGTAAGTGCACAGGGAATTTTAGAGTGAAGGATTCTAAGGCGGGCGGCAGTCTGTTGGGGTCATCTAAACCACAAGTATGTAACCCAAAAAAAACTCCCTCTGCTATTTAAGCAGGGGAAACATTTTACAGCACCCTACAGGCTCTCTTCAGCCTGGAAATAGTGTTTTTTAAGGGATTCGTCCCCCAAAATAAATTCGGGACGAAAAAAATTTTGTCGGAAAAAATTTGGCGAAGGTCGGCGAAGAATTTTGAGAAATTCGCCCATCTTAAAACAAAAACCCCAAATTTTTGGGGTTTCTGGGAAAGGTTTTTCTGCCTTTTGGGGTTGACTTTTTACCACATTTATTTGCTTTAAACATGTAGGCAATGGCAAATAAAGAATTATATCAAATACATTGCTATTCTGATTTTGCTTCCTTTCAGAGCTAGAGCACTTCTTATTCCGCTTTTATTTCCCAAATTTTCCCCCGATTCCCTTATTACCGACCATCTCTTCTGTTTACAGTGTATCTTCCCTCTGTAACTTATAGCAACAAACCGGGGAAAGGGTTTTTTTCTTTCTGACAAACTTTAAAAAATTTAAAAGCGCTGTAGTCTTGGGTTTCCCTGCTTTTTAAACTCTTGCATTACAATTATTCCTCTAACTTGCTCAGTTAGAAATAGTAGAGCTGATACAGAAGCACCCATAGACTAAAAGGGAAAATAAAAGCCTGAAAATGGCTGTGCTTATCTTCAAAAGTTAACAGTTTGCATAGTTTGAAAAGGTTAGAAAATTATGACTGCCATTACTTTCTGACATATTTACATGTCAAGCATTTTACTTTTCTGTTTTTTAATGAATGTGCATGAAAAGATACCATTGATTCATCTGTATATGACCAGTGTATTGTACTGTATATTTCCTGGCGGTTTAAAAAAAAACATTTAACAAAAAAAAAAACTCCAGGTCTGCTATGCTCAGGGGCTCACCGGGGGTTTCCCCTACCCCCAAGGGGGCCCGCCAAACCTGTTTGTATTATTTTTGATTCTGAATGTATTTTATTAACAAAGATAAAAAACTTTTTGGAAATATATTTATTTTTATATTTTTAATATATATTTATATATATAAAATTTTTAAAATAAAATTATTATAAAATATTTAAAATAAATAAATAATAAAAAAAAATAATATAAATTTTTATATATATAAATTAATATAGTAAGAGGGCGCAAGGGGGCCCCTTTGGGGATGGACGGGAGTTCACCGATGCCCCTGGCATCGGTGAAGTAAAAGCCAATTTTGTTTTTGTGTCTGTAACCTAGGTTTCTGCGTTGTTTTTAGTAAGAAACAGGGGTGCCCTTAAGCGGGAAAAAGGGTGGGAGGGCCTTCCCACTTTTCCCGGTCCAGGCTTTACCCGGCCTGTAAAGCCCGGGGTACCGAGAGACGGGGGGGGTTCCCAAAACTGAGGTGTGTGTCAGTCGTGGAAAAGGCCTGTGCGGAGGTGTTCAGTGTTTCTCGTATTTCAGGGGAAGCTGGTTTTGTTTGTATCCCTTATAAGACTTACCCTTTTGTGGGTGCTTGTGGAAAAAAAAAAAAAACCCCCTGTGATATACCGAAATTTGTGCCGTCTTTACCCCGGTTTCCCGGCTTTATTCAAGCCGGGGAAATTGCGAGCGGTTGCGCTCGCAATTCCCGGCTTAATAAGGGGGGGGGCGCGGCCCGCCGGCCCCATAGACTTGCATTTCCCCGGGCGTATTGCGCCCGGAAAAGTGTGTCACTTTCCCCCCCGGCGGATTCGCCGAGGGGGGGAGAGACGGAATCCCCCTGTTCTCATAAAAATGTGGGTTACCTAAATTTTACGGGAGGTTGGAGCCGTATGCAGCGAAAACCGGTGGCAGTAGGCTCCAATCCGGGCAAAAAAAAGCCGTGTGAAGGCCCCTTTTTCTATCACCGTTGAGCTACATCCCACAAGGGTGGAGGGGATGCAAAAAGGGAAGTCCCCCAAAATTTCCGGGTTAAAACGCAGCACAGGCACAGTTTACAGCGCACAAAAAGGAGGTAGTGATTAAACACCTGGGGCAGGGAAACCTGCAGCATCACAAACCACAGCAAGCAACAGCAAGACAGCAGAAATGAATTCCCCGCTTATGCAAAGATGGCAGTTTGATTGAACATGGAAGGGGAAAAATGCCCCGTTTCCCCATCTCCAGAGGACGGACGCCATGAGACGTTTGGTGAGGGGGGGGGGCCGAAAATGACTCCCCGGGACGACGTGGAGGGCTTCTTGGCTGTATTTAACGTGTGCGACGTGAGAAGCTGCCCCCCGGGGCATGGGCCCAGGGGGGTTTGGCCCCATATTAATGGGGGGCCCCCCAAAAGGGGTACTTGATGGCCCTGCAAGACGCCAAGGGTATGGGAAGTCAAAGCTGAGATCCTGGCCCCGGGTCGGGGAACCTTGGCGGTGCATTTTTTGGGGGAAAAAAAAGGACAAGCCCCCGAGGTCGCAGTTGTTGATTTGCTGCACCCGGCCAGAAAATGGCTACAGCCAAAAATTGCCCCCCAGCCCAAATGGTTGGGGTGTAGCATGGCCCTTTCCCGCCCGCGCTCCCCCCTTAGACTTTTTGCAGGGGCTGGGTTGCTAAAAGGGAGAAAAACCAATCGGCGGAAAAAATTTGGGTGGGGGGGGTTTAAAAAATTTTTTCCATGCCATGGAGCTTTCCCCTGGGGGGGTTTGGGAACCTAAAACCCTGGGGGGGGAAACCCCCCCCCGGCAGTTAAAAGGGCCAAATCGGGCCCCGATATCCCCGAAGGGTCGCCAAAAAACCCGAGGGGGGGCCCGGGACCCCCATAGAAAGGGGGGCCATCGGGAACCCTTTTCCTTTGGGCGGGGTTCAGGGCCCCGGGGTCATGTAGGGGCCCAGTCCCCCCTTTGACCACGGGCCCAAATTTGGAGGTTTTTTTGGGCCGGGCCCTTTTTGCTCCATGTTTCCCCATGCTGTGTGCATTTCCCTTTGCCCGCCCCAGGAAGGGACCCCGGGATCTGCATGGAAGGAAAATGGGACTTTGGGACGGGTTTATTGGACTCGGGGATTTTGGTTTATTTCCCCTTGTCGGCTGCTCAAACCTCATGGGGTGCCCCTGGAAAACCCCGGGGGGGTTTACATGGTGCACGGGATAAAAAGGGCACCCAGGGGCCCCGAGGGTCCGGGAAAAGGACTGGGAACTCAACACATTTGGGGGGGGTTGTTAAAAAACTTGAGGGCAGATGTGATCATTGGGCGGGATTTCCCTATTTCGGGACCTGGGGGGTTAGAATTGTGTCCCCCAAAGGGCCCCCCCAAAAAACAAGGGAACCCAAAGGTTTTTAAAAAACCCCCCGAAGAAACCCTGGGTTTTTTTCCCCTGACGGGCCTAGAAGGGGAAAAGGGGGAGGGGGTCAGGATCAGGGAAAATTTGTCCCCAACCGGGAAAGTGTCCGGGAAATTTTGGGGAGGGCCCCAACTCCAAGCCCTTTAAACTTTTAAAAAAGGGGCGTTGGGGGGGGGGTAGTTTAAAGGGGTTCCCCCCGGACCCCGGGGCCGATGAGCGGAAACCCCCACTTCGAAAATGAAATGGCGCCCTACTGTTTTGGGAAAACCCAAGGTGAGAGACGGGGGTTGAGGGGAAAAGTTTTTGGGTTTTCCCTGGGCCCCAAAATCGCCGCTTTGCCCCTAGACAGGGCACACTCTCATTTTTTTGGGGGGACCCCCGGGGGGACAGAAAGCCCCGGGAGAGGATTGCGGAGGTTTTTTTGGGCCCTGGTTGTTATCGAGAGGCCCGGGGAATTTTTCCCATTCTTTCCCCGTGTGTAAAGGTCACCCCCGGGGGTTAGCCCACTTCCGCAGTCCCCTATAAACCCCTGCCAATTTTTTGAGGTGCCCTTTTAAGAGTGGCCATGGATTTAGTGGGTCCTCTGGGGAAATCTGCCCGGGACACCAAAATATCTTTTGTGGGATTAACTACGCGACAGGTACCCAGGAGGCCATGCCCCCTTTAGAAATTTTATCTTTTAAAAATATTGCCCGGGGGTTATTCTACATCTTTTCCCGAACAGGGAAATTCCCCCGGAGATTCTACGGAAACCCGGGGCTCCTTTAAAGCCAAAGTAATTTAAGGACTTATGTAAGGTGGTTTTAAAAGGGGAAGCATTTTCGCACCCCCATGTACCCCCCAAAACAGGCCTCATGGGAAAAATTTAATAAAACCCTTTAAACGAAGCTTAAGAAGGTGGGGGGGAAAAGGACCGGCGCATTGGGTTTTCCCTGTTACCATACTTTTATTTTCCATTAAAGAAGTGCCACAAAACCCTTACGGGGTTTTTTTCCCCCCTTTAATTTTTTATTAAAGGGCCCACACCCCAAGGGGGTTTCTAGATTAGCCAAAAGGAAAAAACCCGGGGGAAAAAGAGGGCAACCCCCCTTTTAAAATGTGATCGAAAACGTCACAAGATGCAAGAAACGAGTCGCCCGGGTAATGCCCCCTTGGGTTTAAGGGGAAAACCTTTTCCAAAACTCAGGAAGCCCAGGGCCCGGGTGTAAAAACAGGAAAGTCCGTGTTAGCAAATTTTGTCCGGGGACAGGGTACTGGTGCCGTACCAAATGTTGAGAGGAATTCCTGCCAAGTGGCAGGGGCCGTACCCAATTGTGGAAAGAGTGGAGAGGTAACTACAAGGTCCACCACCAGGGAAGAGGGAAACCCTTTCAGATCTATCATATTAATTTGATTAAAAAACCCGGGGAAAGGGGAAAAAATTTCCCCGGGCCCCCTTTTCTGGGGAAAACCCTTTTGATTTAGGAGTTAAATTGGTGAAACCTTGCGGAACATTGTCCCCCCCCCAAAGAAAAGCAAGCCTAAAACCCCGCAAAGAATAGAGACCCGTTTACGGAGGCCCCCCCGGGCCCCACAAAAGGGTTTTTTGAAATGAAAAACCTTACGGAGCCACAGGGGGGGTTTATAAAAGCCTTAAGGGAAATTTCCCTTGGGCCCAGGGGGGTTTTAAATTGGGGCAGGGGTCCGGGAATGTTTGGAAACTAGGGGGAATCGAAAAGTCCCAAAAGGGGGGTGGTCCAGCCCTATATTTCCCAGTGGGCCCAAACCCCAAAGGCGGAGTGGGGGTTTTGTAAGACTATTTGCAGGGTAAACGAAGTCCTAAGGAAAATGCCCATCCCATTTCCCAGGGGAGACCCGGTCATTGGAAAACTAGGGGCCCCGCTCCCCTACATCAAAAACCCAGATCTCCAAGGGGGGACTGGGAGATCCCCTTTTTCAAAGAGGGTAGAGGAAGGGTGCTTTCTCCCCACCCGAGGGGTCCCTTTTAATAAAGTAAAAATGCCCTTTTTTAAAATGCAAGGGGGCCCGGTACATTCCAGCGGGCCCGGGCCAAGTCTTTCGTCCCCCTAGAAAGTATGCTGCCGGGTTACTTTGGGTGACATAGTCCCTCCTACAGTCGCCCATTGGGGGGAAAACCACCTCCCTAAATTTCAATGGTTTTTGAAAGGGTTTAAAAAGGGCCCCTTTACCATAAACCCCAAATAATGCGCCATGGGGGTGGAGGAAAGGGCCCCGGTTTCCTTTTTTTTTTGGGGGATATTGTAGGGAGAGGTGAAAAAAAAAGGGCCCCCAAAAAAAAAAATAGAAAACGATTTTAGAAAATGCCCCGAAACCCTTACAAAAAAAAAGGTCAGGGCTTTCCCGGGGATAGTAGGGTATTACCGGGGTTTAACCCCCCTTTTTTCAGGATGGCATACCCCCTTTAACCCCCTTAAACCCAAAGGGGGCCCCAGTTAAAAAGGGGCCCCCAAAGGGGGGAGAGCTTTTTTAGGGGCTCAAACAGGTCCCGTGTGGAAAAGCCACTTTTGGGAGCTCCAATTTTAGTAAAAAAGGGTTTTTGTGCAAACCCACGAAACAAGGGGGGTTTGGGGGGGCCCTTATGTCCCACGTAATTTAAAAGGGGGAAAAAAACCCTTCAATACTAGTTTTGCAAACTGTCCCCCGCGGGCCCTAATTTTTTCTATTTTAGAGAAAACTTTTCAATTTTAAAATGGGCGCCTTTTACCCCCCTGAGATATTTTTCCCGTTAGGGGACGGTTCAACTTATCTCAATCATTTCCCCCCGAAATGGATGAGTTTAAAAGGAAAAAGGGTAATAATGCCCGAGGGCCCGTTGGTTTCTAGCCTGCAAGAAATTCCAGTTTTCGGTAGAAATTTGGCCCGGGGGGAAACCCACAGGGGAAAGCGGATGCCCCTTTTCCAAAGGGCCCCATGTAAAGGGGGGCGAAAGGGCCCCGCCCCCTGCTTTGGCAAGGGGGGGGGGAAGTCAGAAAGGGCGCAAGGGGGCAATTGGGATGGACGGATGTGTCACCAAAGTCCCTGGGGGTCGGTGAAGTAAAAGCCAATTGTGTGTTTTGTGTCAGTAACTAGGTTACTGTCGTCTGTTTTCTAGTATAGAACAGCTGCCTTAAGCGGCTGATCCGGGTCCGGCTTTTACTGGAATGACCGAAGAGATGGGTGGGATGGTCATTCCCACACTCCAGGAACAGGTTTTACCAGGCCTGTAATAGACTGTAACTACTGAGAGACAGGTTGTGGTTCCAAGACTGAGGTGTTTGTCAGTCTGTGGAGGAAAGAGCTCTGTGCTGGAGGTGTTCAGTGTGCTCTGCTATTTCAAGGACGATTGGATCCACTACCCAAGCATCCAACGGGTGAGACCGCCAAGCACTGGCGGAGGACTTATATGCAACTGGTTTAAAGCTGAAGTAAGCTGCTGTTTTGTTTGATATCCCCTGTATAAAACCTACCATCTGTGGATGCCCACTCTCACAGGCTGTCATAAGAAGTACAGCTTGGAGGTTGGGTGTTTTTATATTTTTTTCTCTCTGGATAAAGGAGATCGGTGGACCCAGTGAGAGGCCTGAATGTGGCTCTATTGAGAGGTAAAAAATAGTGTAGGACTGCCCTATTTGAGATCACGTTGAAAGTCGTGGGCAGCTTAAACATTTTTTGGGATCAAAAATTGAACCGAAAATCTCAAAGTTTTTTCATGATGATAGACAGCATAAATGCTTCTTTAGGGATTTCCACGTAATGTATTGCCCTTTTTGCAGTAGTGTGCCGCTGGCAGTGGAGTGCGTGTGTACATGTGTATATATATATATGTGTGTGCCGCAGCCCTGCCAGTGGCACCAAGGGTTTGCAATGTTTTTCAGAAGTGTTTTTGTGCAGAACCATACGTTATATTGATATATATTGTTTTTAAAACCTATATGGGGGGGAAAGGGGTGCCTCATTTTGATTTTCTGCACCTGCCCACTCTCACAGGCTGTCATAAGAAGTGCAGCTTGCAGGTTGGGTGTTTTATATTTTTTTTTTTTCTGAAAAAGGGAGTCGGTGGACCCAGTGGATGCCTGAATTGGTTCTATTGAGAGGAAAAAAGATATTTGAGGACTGCCCTATTTGAGATCACGTTGAAAGTCGTGGGCAGCTTAAACATCTTTTGATCAAAATATGTGAACCGAGAATCTCAAAGTTTTTTCATGTATGATAGACAGCATAAATTTCCATGTAATGTAATGTAGGGATTTCCATGTAATGTATTGCCCACATAGTGGTCCGACACCAGCTCAGGTCACATCACATTACAGTGAATACAGCACTGACCCAGTACAGAAGCAAAATAATCTCTGATGACAGGGACTCACAGGAGACGTCATCTCTGATGAGTCATTCTCGTCTCTTAGGAGTGGTTCTTTTTCCATTCTCTTCTCCATCCATTTCACACCGCCATGATGATTTGTCCCGGCCACCACTCATCCCTGCAGAATTTACACACAAATATCTTAGAATCCTTACTTTTCCAGCACCTCTTTACCTATTCCCACCTCTGTACAAACTTCCCAGGGGTGGGAGAGTGAGTACAAGCCATACCTTAGAGGCACAGTCTCCTAAGGGGTTGGATGGTGGGGAGAGGACTAACCTCCCTGCAGATTATTCTACAGCTATGGCCTGTCCCCTCAGAATCATATGACCAGGTAGGTAGTCAAGACCCTAGATAGGTAGGCAAATTGGAAAGGCCTGAAGTATATAGATAGGTCCTATTTAGGGAGGTAGACCACCACTGGATAAGTTGGTAGGCCGGCCTCAGGTAGGTTAGTTAGTAGGCCCAAGTAAGGTACATCAGTACGCCACGGGTGGGTAGGTAAATAGCCCCCAGGTAGATAAGTAGGCCCAAGTTAGGTAAGTTGATAGGCTCCAGTTAGGTTGGTGGCCCCTGTTAGGTAGTCTGTAGGTAGGTGTTGGTGAGTTCCAGTTAGTTAGACTGTAGGTAGGTGGTGCCCTCCAGTTAAGTAAGCTGTAGATAATTAGAGCCCCAGTTACGTAGGCTGCAGGAAGTTAGGGCCCCCTTTAGGTAGGCTGCAGGAAGTTAGGGCCCTCTTTAGATAGGCTGGAGGCAGATAGAGCTCCCTTTAGATAGTCTGCAGGCAGTTAGGGCCTCCTTTAGGTAGTCTGGAGGTAGTTAGAGTCTCCTTTAGATAGTCTGCGGGCAGTTAGGGCCTCCTTTAGGTAGTCTTCGCGCAGTTAGGGCCTCATTTAGGTAGTCTGTGAGCAGTTAGGGCCTCTTTAAGGTAGTATGTTGGCAGTTATGGCCATATTTATCATAAATAAAAAAAAAAAACAATTCACCTTTCTCCCGCTCCTGGACATGACGAGCTGTCTGCTGGCTTCTAGTGAAGCCCAGCATAGGCATCGTGATAATGTGATGTCATTGCGCTGCCTACGTCACCACTAGAGGCCAGCGCCTGGTTGGCCTAAGGCCTAACACCTTAGGCCTACCAGGGTGAATAGCGGAGCGGAGCGCCAACAACATTAATCCTCGACTTCCGGGCCCAGTCTCTGAACACTCAGGACATAGGGCCCGGGCTTTCGAGGCAGGATGCGGAGGCCAGGCCCCGGGGAATCCACCAACTCTCCAAGCCTGACTATGAGTCTCTGATATTTTTCCTAAAAACCTAGAAATTTTATTATATAGGCCTGTTATACGGAAAGAATAAAGGTGGCATTATTATTAGAGATGGGCGAATTTCTCAAAAATTCGATTCGGTCACTTTGCCGAATTTTCCGACAAAATTCGTTTCATTCCGAATTACTTCGGGAAAAAACATTTAAAAACAGTTTTTCCCCAGGCGCACAGAGCCTACGGGGTGCTTTTAAAGTTGTGCCACTTAAATATGCAGGGGGAGTTTGGGTTTGGTCTTCATACAATTTGTGTTTTAGTATGAAAGAGATGACTGCCGCCCCTTTAAATCGCTTACATAAAATTCCTTGGGCCTTTAAAGGGGGCAAAACGCCCAAAAAACCCTAAAGCGGGAATGTAGCCTGAAAAAGCATGCCAGCGAAAGCTGGAAAAAAAAAGTGAGAGCTAGGTGGCCCCCTAGGAAGAGTGTGGGGTGGGCGGAGCCCACGCATGGGGTCAGGAGGGGCACAAGAATTCTGGAGGTGGCAAAACAAGGAACCCCACAAGTGGCACAATGACTGAGAGGGGGAGTCAGGGCGGCAGCTATGGGGGCAGGCAGTGGCAAAATGACCTGGAGGTGGCAAAACGGGGGAAAGCCCAAAAGGGCACAATCACACAGGTGGAGGTACGACAGCGCAGCATGGTCAGGCAGTGGCACAATGATTTTGGAGGCGGGCCAAACATATTGGGCCCCACGAGTGGCAAAATGATACATTTGGGGGTCACGAAAGAACGCATAGATCAGGCAGTGGCACAATGACATTTGGAGGCGGCAAAACAATTGGGCACAGAGTGGCACAATGATACAGTGTGGAGGTCACGACAGCAGCACATGAATCAGCATTTGGCACAATGACATTCGGGGAGGTGGAAAAAACAGTTTTAGGCCACGAGGGGCACAATCACACGGGGGAGGTCACGACGGCAAGTTTTGGGGTGGGCAGTGGCAAATGACTTTGGAGGGGAAAAAACATATTAGGCCCCAGAGTGGCACAATCACACAGTGTGGAGGTCACGGGGGCAGCAGTATGAGATCAGACAGGGCACAATGACATTCTGGAGGTGGAAAACATTTTAGGCCACAAGGGGACAAGATCATGTGGAGGTCACGACAGCAGCAGCATAGACAGGAGTGGCACAATGAATTCGGAGGCGGCAAAAGTATTGGGCCACAAGTGGCCAATCACACATTTGGGGAGGTCACACAGCGCAGATGAGATCGGCAGTGGCAAAAATGACATTCCGGAGGTGGAAAAACAGGGGGAAAGCCCGGTGGCACAAAGACTGAGCGGAGGTCACGGCGGCAGCAGCATGAGGTCGGGCAGTGGCACAATGAACAGTGTGGAGGACATGGCAGCAGCCCAGCGCAGCTGAGGTCAGCCCGTGGCACAATGACCAGTGTGGTTGTAGGGAACGAAACAGCAGCAGCAGCATGAGGTCATGGAGGGACAATGAAGTGTGGAGGTGGGGGCAAAACCAGTCCTGGTAAAGATGGTGGTAGGCTGATGGAAACTGTCAGCAGATGTGTGGCATCAGGCGGGTGGGGGCATCAGAATAGTGGCTGAGGCAGGTAGTTGAACCCAGTACGACGCTAAGGATTGGTGTGTGGAATCATAGGCCGATAACGCCTGATTCATCTTGTCAAGAGGTCAGTCTTCCATATTTCGTGGACAGGGTTCTCCTTGGGGTAACGATGCCCCCGCCGCACCTAAGACCGCTCGATGCCACACTATGGTAGCGGAGCAGCTTCTCATGCAACTCGGCAAGTTTGCGGCCACACATCATTTTGGCTGCCCTTAGTCCCAGCGGATCTTCTAACTGAGTGCAGAGTGCTGTCCAAGTAGCGCCACAACCTGTTTGTTTCATGGGACTGCTCCATGGTCCTGCGCCGTGGCGAGCCCTACTCACTAGGCGGGTGAAGGAAGCTGCCTCATAGCTGACTCGCCAGACTTAGGTTACTACCTGATGGAGCTGGTATGACTCCAACCCCCAACCTTCCTCCACCAGCCGGCAGTGTACTGAGCGCTGAGGATACCCCCCCGGATAAAGACCTGTCATAGGAGGACGATTGCCGCACATAGGCAGGGCATCCAACTGATTCGAGGATTTCCACTATAGCATTTGAGTTGTCTTCCCTCTAATGCTTGGAAAAGGCTCCTTTTGACCGGTAGCGAGGGTGCAATAGGTGGAGAGCCAGAAGGTCATCCCTCTGTGGTAGCTGAACTACTCGGCTGTCACTTACCCAGGCAAAAAATAACAAAAATAAGCATGTGCGGGCATCTGCACAAGTGACTCTGAGGGGCTCCCTGCCTCATTTCACTGTATCTGCGCACGGTGTTGGGGGTCATACTGCCTCGTGCTTACTCATCTACAACCGACCTTCCTCCAAGCGAGCTCCTGCTCTACCTCTCTTGGGGTCACCTGGGTAGAAAATCCATCATTCACAAGACAATTGCTTCTGCTCAGATGCCTCCTCCTCCATCTACATTTCAGTCACCAGACCGGACTCATGTGGCACAGATGTAATCGCCAATCTCCATTCCCTGCCCAGGACAGATTTATTCAGTTCTGTTCCAGGACATGATAGCAGTGGAATGATGTTATTCATCCGTAGTCCTGGCGATGAAAAAACGTCGCCTCTCGAATGGCCTCAATCAACGGCAGGTTAGTCACGCATGAGCTGCATGGAGCTGACAAATCAGAGTTACACAGGGGAGTACTTCTGTCCGCCTGGAGATCATCAAAAAATCGTTAATGGCCTTTTCTGCTGTTCATACAGTCGGTCCAACATGTGCAGGCTGGAATTCCAGGGGTGGAAACATCGCATATCAGAGTGTGTTAGGGGAGGGCCGTTCTGCCGCTGCAACTCGAGGAGGGTGTTCCTGGCTTTGTACGAATGGATAAAGTGCATGCACAGTTTCCTGGCCATTTTCAGAATGTTCTGAAGATCGGTGGAAGACTTCAGGAATCTTTTCACAACAGATTGAACATGCGCCATGCAGGGCGCATGGACCATCCCTCCTCGGTGCAGCGCGGACACCATGTTCCTTCCATTGTCCGTCCACCATGGTTCCGATTTGCAGTTGGCGCGGAGAAAGCACACATCGATTTCTTGCTGCATGACGCGGGAGCAGTTCCTCCCCTGTGTGACTTCGTTCGCCGAGGCAAGCCAGTGTAGAACTGCGTGACACCCGCTGTGCCCTACACATGTGGTATGATAGTAGCAGTACTTGTGGAGGCTGAGATGGTGGTGGTGGTGGAAGAGGAGGAGGCGGACATTGGCGCAGGTCAGCAGTTTGACAACGTGGAGAGAAGCGGCGTCTCCTGTCCAAGTTGTTGGTGTGCCTGGGCTGGAAGCACATTCACCCAGTGGGCCGTAAAGGACATGTACTGGCCCTGACCGTAGTTACAGCTCCAGACGTCCCGCTGCCGTGCACCTTGGAACAAACCGATAAGCTCAAGGACTGACCCACCTTCTGTTCTACATATTTATGAAATGCTGGTACTGCCTTTTTGGAAAAGAAATTACGGCTTGGAACTCTCCATCTCGGCTCGGCACAAGCCATTAGTTCTCTGAACGGTGCAGAGTCCACGATTTGGAAAGGGAGGGACTGCAGTACCAAACACCTTGGACAGGAGCACGGTCAGCTGCTGCACCTTAGGATGGTTGGACGCATACTGTTGTCTCTTTGCAATCGCTTCGCTGAACGACTGCTGGGCGCCATGAGTAGCGAGGATCAGGAGCATCTGGACCGGGAGATGATGTCAAAGAGAATCTGCTCCCTTCTGCAGAGGTGGTAAAGCCTTGACTGGCTGCAATGGCATGCATGCCACTGAGCGCTGCTGCTGTTGCTGGTGCGGCAGGATGGACCACCACATCTGAACCACGTTTCTCCCAGGCCACCGGATGGTGACACTGCATGTGTTGACGCAGGGCCGTGGTGCCAACGTTAGCTCCCTGGCCACGCTTCACTTTCTGCCACAGATTCTACATATACCCATATTCGGCTCCTCCGGTGTCTTAACAAAGAACTGCCACACCGCCGAGCAGCGAATTTTACCGCCAACGCTCCGCACTGAGTGACTACTGCTGCCGCTGCCTCGCTGAGCCCCTGTGCTGCTACTTTCTTGGACCTGCGAAGCGGGTTTTTTACCCGTGGCCGCTTGGCTCCCGACCTCACACTGCTGCTATCTGCTGACTCACGGCCACACGACCCACTTGCTGGCTGCACTGCTGCCTGACGCGCAAGCTGACGCCCTCTTCTCCTGACGATGATGAAGCCCATGCCTCACCCGGCTCCCAAGTGCGGTCGGCTTCATCATCGTCTATTTGTGTTTCATCGTCACTGCTGTCCTCATCACCGGTCTTGGTATGCCGAGGCTGACCTCTCACAACATGACCTTCCATGCCACTCTCCACATCTATACTTTGCCGCCTACTGCAAGAAGCAGGCGATATTGGCCCCATTTCTTCGCTGCCAAGTAGATGCTGACTGCCCTCCTCAAATTGTTCATCCTCGCCGAGTGACCCCTGCTGCGATGTCCCCTTGCTGTGCTGCGACCTGGGCCTGTTCCAGGAATGTTTGTGCCACTGCCACTCGCAGATGCAGAGCCTGCCACCTCTCTGTCTGACAATACTGTTTGTTCTAAAATGTACAGACACTGTTTGATGATGATATCTGTATATGATAAATATACACCCTGTTTTTGACTCCAAATAAACCCAGTAACAAGCTTGGGTAACCCTTGGATATAAATTGCGCTCCACAAATGGCCAGGAAAAATTTACTTGTATGTGTCGTTTAAAAACACTGTGTGTTTTACTAAATGTAAAAGCACAAACAGGCTTAATTAACTTTCGGACATGAATTAGGCTACAGGAAAAATGTATATATTTTGGCGTTGAAAAAGACGGTTTATTTTTGTCAGCACACCAGCAAAACAACGCTTAATTAACCCCTGGATGTAAATTGCGCCAAAGAATTGAGCCCACAAACTTGTAGCTTTGTAGCGTGTTACAATTGCGTGTTTTCTACGCCACACACCAAGAGAGACAGTTGTAATTAACTTTGCTTGTGAATTAGGCTACAGGAAAAATTTATATATTTGCCGTTGAAAAAGACGGTTTCTTGGGGTCGCACACAGAAAACAAGTAATTACCTGTGTAAATTGCGCCAAAAATTGAGCGCACAACGTAACTTTTAGCGTTACAATTGCGTGTTTCTACCACACAACAGAACGTTTAACTTACCTTTGCTTGGAATTAGGCTAGAAAAATTTATTATTTTGGCGTTGAAAAGACGTTTGGGTCAGCACACCAGCAAAACACGTAATTAACCTGATGTAAATTACGCCAAGAATGAGCCCACAAAATAGTAGCTTTGTAGCGTGTTACAATTGCGTGTTTTCTACGCCACACAACAAGAGATACAGTTGTAATTAACCTTTGCTTGTGAATTAGGCTACAGGAAAAATTTATATATTTTGGCGTTGAAAAAGACGGTTTCTTGGGGTCAGCACACCAGCAAAACAACGCTTAATTAACCCTGGATGTAAATTGCGCAATAGAATTGAGCAGCCAAAATGAAGTGGTATTTGTATTGTAAAAATGCTGTTTCTTTAAATGAATACAACAGGAACTGGCTTAGATCCCACTTGGATATTGATGTATATGCAGCTGCAGTGGACGCACACTGGATTTCAGATCCAATACCCCAAAAAATTAGGAAACAGAACATTAAGAGAACAGTCTCTGAGACAAGCTGCGACACCCACAAAATTCGCTGTATAAAAAATCAATTCTTCAGTAAGAGCTATCAGCGCGGCAGCACCTTCCCTGATGAGCACAGTGAGAGGAGTGTGAGCTCCCGGCGTCGCCCCCAGACTTATATAGTGCGGTGATGTCACAGAATCCCACTGGTCTCTGATTGGATTCATCTCTGCACATGTCATGCAGGCTATGCCCTTCTTCCTCCCAGAGTGCTTTGCCCCATGTAGCGCCATGTGCTCGCAGCCATTTTATCAATCAAAAGCACACTTCGTTCACCCGAAGTACCCCAAAGTTCGACTTCGTTCCGAACCGAAGTTTTCCTGAAATTCTAAACGAATTCCACTTCGTTAGAATCAATTCGCTCTTCTCTAATTATTATTATTGCAATGAATAGTTATTTTTTGAGTATTGCAGTGACACTAGTTAGGTAATGTCTGGTGGTATAATTTTTACATGCCAAAATCTTTTAGACAAAATGAATACTTTTGAGAAATAATTAACAAAGAAACATGACAACTGAAGAATAACATTTCTAATGAGATAGATTCCACCCCAGTGGTATCGTGTTCATTAGGAATTTTTTGATCAATAGTTCTAGTTGAGGAAGTGCAGCAATGATGAACATAATTTACAAATCCCAATTATGCTTTTTATTACTTTGATGGATTTTGCACAATCATTTTTATTTTTTTAACTCTTGACAGATTTCTGAATATCTAAACCCTGAGTCAAAGAGATTTTTAATTAGCAATTAAAGGGCCGCACTTTTGCTGATGCATTCCTGGTTTTGCAGATGGATGCTGTCCGGGTCTTTGAGGTTTAAGTTCCAGCAGTAGCATAGTTAGAATTTTTGGTGGTTAAGTTTGCAGCCCCATTTTACAGGCCACACATTCACTTTCACACCACACCTCATTTTACAGGCCCTCTCCTTGCACTCATAAATCATAATTGTTACTTAAAAAAAACATACATTTTATGTTAAAATGTTTTAAAATCAAAATTTTGTTTTACTTTTCTTCCTGTGTAGCTGAGTGAGAGATTTATATTTGCAGGATTAGTTTACGGCTAAAAAGCAGCCTCTAGCACGAACCCCACCAGCCCATATACAATATCCGCCTCCAAGTTTTCCCTTGGTCCAAGTTTGCCACTTTCTAAAGTGAACAACACAAAATAACACAAGCTAGAAAGTTAATCACAGGGACAGGTTTGCATTCACTTTTACGATCAGGGACAAGTGAATGCTGCCAGAATACTAGCTCCGATATAAGCTACAATATCACAATATGGAGACCACAGAATGATCAGACACCAGCTTGGGTCACCATCACATGACAGCGAAAACAGCACTGATCCAACAAAGAAGCAGAATAGCCACTGATATCCAGGGACTCACAGCAGGCATCTTCTCTGTTGAGTTGTTCTCTTCTCCGATGAGAGTCGTTCTCTTTCCCTTTTCTTCTCCATCCGACTCAGAAAGTCATGACGACTTCTGACGGCCATTACTCGTTCATCCAGAAATGACTAAACAAACATCTAAGCCCAGCACTTTCTTACCAATTCCTGCCTCTATGCAAATTCCACATCAGTAGCGTACCAAATGGTAACAATGACCTCCTTTTGCCTTTAATGGTCATTGTTGGTCATTAATGGTCATTAATGCTATGGGACTCTCGTTTGCACACTGATATTTAGTCTTGTTTTGAGTCCCCATATAGTAGGTAGGTACACTTCCAAAATAAGTAGGTAGATAGGTGGAGCTTTTTTATATAGGTATACCCCAATTAGGCAGGTAGGTATAAATGTCCCCCATTATGTATGTTGGTAGATATATAGGCTACCGATTGGTTAGGAAGGTATACAGGCCTTCCAGAAGGTAGGTAGGTATATAAGCCCCCATTAGGTAAGTGTATAGACCTCCAGGAGGTAGGTATGTAGGCCCACTATAGGTAGTACCAAACAAATGGAGGAAACAGCACCACTTCAAAAAAGGTTGCATTTATTCACCCATGTCCAAACAAGAGGCTACATTTCAGCCCTTCTATAGGGCCATTTTCAAATGGAATGGCTGAAACGTAGCCTCTTGTATGTATATGCGTGAATAAATGCAACCTTTTTTGAAGTGGTGCTGCTTCCTCCATTTTGTACAACTTGCATGTAAAAGTCTTTGGGCCACATGTACGAAAATGGTTTAAGTCTAAAACTCACTTTTTTGCCCATAGTAACCTATGGGCAACGAAGTGAGTTTTAGACCTAAACCGTTTTCATACTTGTGGCCCTTTGAGTTAGACTCTTGTAAGCTTTTTGCACACTGGTTTGTAGCTTGTCTTTTCATAGATGGTGCTGTTTTCAGATCTCCTATTTTTATGGCCCACTGTAGGTAGGTATAGAGGCCCCCATGACCACGGTTGGTAGGTTGGTTTATGCCCAGTCACTGTAGGTAAATAGGTAGGTTTACATCCTCTGTAAGTAGATAAGTATGTAAACGCACCCCTGTAGGTAGATTGGTAGGTTTATATTCCCCCTTTAGGCAGGTAGATAGGTATACAGGCCCCTGTTAGTGAAAGATGCATATGCCCCCTGTAGATGGGTATACAGCCCCCTGCCCTGTAGATAGGTAGGTAAGTGTGAATCCAACCTTTAAAGGGAACCTGCAATTTTTTATTTTTTTTTACTAATTAAAACAAGATACTGATTCACAGGAGCAGAACAACCGGGGTAACAAATGTAGCAGTTGCTACTGGGCCTGCTACTTTTGGGGGCCCGACCCGGACCATCTAAGGAGACGAGCCCCGTAGCAGATGCTACTACGTCTGCTACCCCAGTAGTACCACCCCTTTACCCAGCCGGCAATGAACGTAACTACTTCTACACTGTCGGAGGGTCCTGTGATCAGGGGCAGAGCTACAGAGCCTGGACGCTTTCTGATCCTACTGAGTGCAGTCAAGTTTTTTTACACTCACCGCCTCCCCCCCTCAGTCGCTGATACATATGAACTGTTCCCCAGCATGACAAAGCAACTATGGGGGAGCAGCTGGAGGAGACCTGTGGCTGCTTCTCTTATTGGTGGCAGTGACTACAGAGATCAGAGCGGCGGCCTGGCACATCAGACTGCAGCTTACCTCGCCATTGCTCGGTCCTTCTGACAGCATCCAAGGCTACATGCTGTCAGATCAGTATTACTGAGGAAAGGTGGAGGAGCCATGAAGCTCCATCCCATTCCCCAAAGCTCCACCACTCTTCTCAGCAATGCAAAGACTGCTCTGCAGGAAGCTGGCGGCAGAAGACAGGTTAGTACATGCCCTTGAGGAGGGAGGGTTAGAGTAAGGGGGGATAAAATCGGGGATTTAGAGTAGGGGATGGGGGTTAAAGTGGGGGTAAGAGGTGGTTTAGAGTGAGAGAGGGGGGTTAGAGCGGGGGAGGGTAGCTAAAGTGGGGTAAAAGGGTTTAGAGAGAGAGGGGGGTTAGAGTGGGTGAGGGGGTTTAGAGTTAAAGTCGGGGAAGAGGGTTCAGAGTGAGAGGGTTAGACTGTGGTAGAGGGGGGTTAACATGGGGTGGAGAAGAGGGTTCTTTTTAGAGTGAAAAGTTAGGGAGGGGGGTTTAGAGCAGGAGTTGAAAGGGGGGTCAGAGTGGGGTTGGACAGTATAGAGTGGGGGTAGATGTAAGGTTGGAGTAATGGGGATACAGTTTTCCTATCCTAGAAAATGTGGGTGATGCCCATCCCCCAAACGTGCCACCCAGTTTTTCTAAAATAGGAAACCTGTGTGCCACCAGTAGGGGATGGGATATCACCCAACTTTACTGGATGGACTATCGAGCACCCAGAAAAGCTTGGTGCTGACCCAGCCCCCACAAGTGGTATCCAGCTTTCCTTATGATAGGAACATTGAATGCCATGAGTAGGGGATTAGTGAATAACCCAGTTTTCCTGCATGCGGGATGAAATATCCAGGGTACTGGAAAACTGGGTGATGACCACCCTCTTCACTGCTTTCCTGGATGTTGGATAGGGTATCCAGCCTATGTATGTGTAGTTGTGTAAGGTTTGTTTATTTACAAGTTCCCATTTGGACTACTTTGGATTTGGTGGACTATGTCGGATCAACCTTTGATCTAATTTTTTTTTAATAAAATGATTAAAGAGGGCTTGTGTCAGGGAGTTTTTATTTAAAGAAATTTTTTGTGCAATTTGTATCTCTTTTTTCCATTTCTTTCTAATACTACTAATGCAGGCTGCCAGACGCCTCTTCATTACTATCGCTCATGATTGGTGTCAGCCATTGGTGTTTCTTGTTATCCAATACTGACACTAACCCTGTGTCACTATTACCCCAGTACCCAATGCACCAGGGGTACTGGGAAGAGCCGGGTAACAATCAGAAGTGAACCCTCTAATGTGATTGTTCACATCTGAGGTGGCTGTGGACTGGTATTTATAGAACGGAAAAGGACTAGTATCAATAAACCTTTTCATTCTGATAGTATCTGGCTGCAGATGTCGGTTTTAAGTTGCCTGGTTATGGAATATAGAGAAGGAGACCCAACATTGTTTTTTTTTCCTGAAAATGTATTCATTTATTGAGAATCTAAGCATAGACATCCACTGTAATGATTACAGTAGTTGCCCATTTTAGAGTTCTCAATAAAGAAATTATTTTTGAAAACAATAACGATATGGGGTCCACACTATTTTCCATGATGGAGAGGTGTCTGACAGACACCTCTGTTACTAACACTGGAATTAAATGGGAAAAGGGGAAACCTGTATAAAAATGTATAAAAAAAAGCAATACTAAACTCTATCTCCTGCACCCTCTGAAGATTATTCCTGCCTCTAATCTTCTGGGGTTGAAGGGTATGTATTTCAACCTGCACAATAGGATTCTGGGGGTACAGACCACAGCCACAGCACACTCATGGGAGGTGGACCTCTGCCCCCCATCAGATTGTAGGTTGTGCTCTGTACTCATTTCTCCCACCCCTTTCCCACCATTGTTTTATGCATCCTAGTGCCAACAGAAGATACAATCCCCATCTATTACCTCATAACCTCTCCACCTATCACCCCGTAGTCTCATAGCCTCCACATCTCAGTCCACTCCACCTATCACCCCATAACCTTCCCACCTATCACCCCATGTGGAGTTTGCACAGAGTTGGCCACAGGTATGGAAGTGCTGAAAAAAATAGAATTCTAAGATATTTGTGTGGTAAATTTTGCAAGGACAAGTCATGGCCAGGAGAAATCATCATGGTGGCCTGGACAGGATGGAGAAGAAAGAAAAATTCCAGTCATAGAAGATGTCTCTGGTGAGTCCCTATACAGTCTGCAGGGAGCCTGTGTACACTGGTAGCTTCCTCTATGTGGTCACTGTATGGCATTAATATACAGTCTGCAGAGCTCTTGTGTATACTGGTATCTACCACTACAAGGTCACTGTATGCAAGTAATATATAGTCTGCAGAGCCTGTGTACACTGGAATCTACCACTATATGGTGGTAATATTGGTCTTTGTATAATGATCTTTATTCAGTAATAATATAGGGGTATTATTCAGTAACTATGTGGTGGTAATTTGTGGTCTGGTTCTGGCAGTATCATCAGGTCCTTATGTAGTAATGTTGGTCTTGGTATATTGGATTTGTTTGGTAGCAGTATGATGGGGATATGTACGGTATGGTGAGGTATTCGCTCCTTGTATTATCTAGTAACTGCATGACTTATTAAGAGATCCAAGTAAATGTTCATGGTCAGGGAGATGGAGGGAGGCCCCATCCAAATGTTTGCTATGGGTCCCATGTGTCTCTAGTTACACCTCTGCTGATATGCTGATACATATTCTTTCCTTCTTAGCCGTTTTTATTTTCTGACCTTAGATTTTTTTAAATTTTGTTGTATATGATTTTGGGGGCAGACTTCTCACCTGAGCTGCTTTTAACAGCATTTAGAGAGATGATTTATAGTATCTACATGGACATAGGAACCTGTGAACAGGAGCAGACCCATTGATCTCTATAGGAGAGTTTTCTAGGCATGATCTGTGACCTGGGAAGAAGAAGAAAAGTTTATCTACAAAACAGGAAGTGTCAGACTAATATTTGGTCTAAACTGCAGGATTTCTGGATTTAAAAAAAAAATGCTTATAGTGATCTGGAAAAAAAATACAACCAAAAATTCTTAAAAAATGTGTTTAACATAAACACATGAGTTAAACAATAGGTAATTTTCTGATGACACATTTCCTTTAAGCGGCTGTCCATCATTTTTACCCATTTTACGTAAGGTCTTCAGAAATAAAGAGCTGTCTATTTTTTATCTTGAGAAATGTCTGACAGACTCGTCCGGCAAAGGAACACATGGTATTTTATAACTTATTCCGCCACAACCAGAAAAGTTCTGAGTTTTATAATGAAATTTAATTTCCGTAAAAATAAGGGACGGGAAAAATTTCTTGTTTGGAAA
>JAODAL010044879.1:0-32467 GCA_025379985.1 Phyllomedusa bahiana | reverse complement strand
GGGGAAAAAACCCAAAAGGTTGCCCCAAGTAAAATCCCTTTTTCCCCCCGCCCCCTTTCCCGGGGAAAAAGAAAATTGGGGGAAAACCCCCCTTTCTTCCCCCTTTCCCATAATGCCTTGTGATATGCAGATGAAAGTAGGGGGCCCAAAAAAGGAAAACAAAAAAACTCTCAAGCCTTTATTCGGGTCTACCCTTAAAGGGAGATCTTCCCTTCCTGAGCTAAGCCCATTGACAAAGATGTTCCCCATATTACCAGGCAACAATACTGTACATCTTAACCCCCATACTATCAACAGGAAAGGCTAAAAGCTGGATAACCCAAAGAAGAATATAATTACCTTGCTTTCCGATTATGACCAAAAATAAATGGCTTTGGTTGAAAAACCGAATTCCCCAATCAAACCATTCTTTGTGTTTATTGAAAAGGCTACAACAGTGACTTTTATCAGCAAATACAAATAGGCTTAAAGGAAATAACCCTATAAACATGTAGAAATACCCATTTATATAACATTACCATTAGCAACAAGCTATTAAATATTTATATACATTTTAAAGAACAATTGAATGAGAATTACTGAAATAGTAAAGAGAAAGGTATGAACAACATCTCCACCCGTCATTCCTCAGTCATTTTTCATTTATTTTTCGTGCACTTGATAACCTTTACCCTTAGTCACACACACTGGACCCAAGGACATAATTGAGAGAGACCGACAGAACGATCCCCAAATAACATAGGGTCATCCCTCTGATGTACCCTTATACTTGCTGTTACTCCCTCAGTGACCATAGTCTCCGAATGACAATGGCTTTTAATCTGGGTGGGGTTCCTTTTTAAGTGGGAAAACTTCTTCATTGTTAGATAGGGGCTAGCACCATCTTGATGCTACCTGTTCCTTCACTTAGCTACTTGTCAGAATAGCTGACACATGTCTTTGTGTGTTAGCTTGATAGCATTGTCCTGGTGACAACTATGAAAAAAACATGAATATGATCAACATTAAGTCAGCATCTTTACCACAAATTACCTGTCAGATAAAGGGGTCCTTTAAGCTTCACGTTGCATTAAAACACGCCTGCCTTTTATCAGGCACAGTCACCATCTCATGGACTTACATTTTGTTGCAGGTATGTGACATGTGATTGCCAGAATCCCACAATAAATTGTTCTTAATACTGTATATTGAATAGCTTACAGAAACCAGGGGGCCATACCCATGATGATCACTCCTCCACACCAGGGGCCATACCCATAAAGGTTATTCCTTCACACCAGGGGGCCATACCCTGTGTTCATCCCCAGCCAGAGGAGCATACCCATAATGGTCACCCCTTTGCATCAAGGGGCCATACCTATGATGGTCACTCCTCTATACCAGGTGGCCATACCCATGATGGTTTCCCTTCCACAAAAGGATGACATATTTAAGATGGTCATTGTCACTGGCCACAGTGTAAGTAACTTCAAGGACCCAAAAGAGATCAAAAAGTTAAAGCAAACAAGTTAGTAAATATCTATATAAAACTCTGTAAAATAACTAAAGTTAATAAATAGAAAATTGCAGGTGGGAAGAATAAAATAAGAAGGTTTCTTAAATTTTAACCCTAAACACTTCCCCTAAAAAATGCTCATTGCAAGAAAGGTTTATGGGCTAAGCAAGGTTCCAGCAATGAATAGGCACTAAGAGAAGGTTCAAGGAGCTTTCAGGGTATAAAAGCATTATATCCTGCAGGTTGCCATCACATGGTAAATCATAGTCAGTCTTGGGCATTTACTGCAGTTTGTATAGTGTAATAATGAGCTGCAGATAGAAAAGACCTCAAGGATTGCATTTAACTAGGAAAATTAGTATACACATGCAGTGTATGATCCTGGAGGAACATAGATACAGAAATTGTTACCAATGTACCTGAAACAGCAAGATGCTGCAGTAAAAGTGGTCTATATTTTCCCAGACTCCTGACCATGCGCTGAGCCCATTGACTATGCATTTGATTTTAAATGTGGTTATGTTAAACACATACAAGAGCCCCAATCCTACATCATCCACTATCCTAGGGAATATAAGCATGAGCACATGAAGGGTATACAGAATCCATAAAAACTACAATCATAAGGGAGATAAAATATAAAGAAATCTGCATCACCAGGAGGGCAACTAGATGACTGAACACTGTCAACTATACACAAAGTATGTGGAATATAGCATTGAGATGGAATCCAGGGGCGTTGCTAGGCAGTTTTATCCAGAGCTTGTGCCCCAGATAAAACTGCCTATGTCCTGAACCTCATGGGGTCCAGGCCACTGCAGTGGGCCTGGAGTGCTGATGGTCTCTTCAATTGTATGTGTGTCCTACGGACACACATACGGTTGAAGGCTTCCGCAGAGCAGAGAGTAAGCGCTCCTTGCTCCGCAGAGTACTTGCGGCCCTCCGGAGTATCCAGGACAGGCAGCATGAGAACGTCATCGTGTCACAAAGGCAGCGTGATAATGTTCTCATTTCTGAAGAAGGAGGAACACCTCTGAAACGTCACTGCGTGGCGTATGGCTGGACTCGAGATGTTTGTTTGCTAAATCGCTCTGCATGGACTATGGAAAATATGGACAATAAGTAAGATCTTTCCTTGTTACACTTATCTTAAAATGATACCGCGGATAGCGGAAGTTATGTCCTAAACATGGACTGCTACATTGTCACAGGCTTTGATTCGTTGTAAATGTGTGTACAGACACTGCGGTTGTTCTTGAAAAGTTTTGAACAACTTGCGATTTTTGAGGATTTGGATATTAAATTACTTATATATAAGGACGGTAGTTTGTTTCTTCTTATGAATGTTCTCATTCCGCCTGTGCTGGGAAGAAGACGGAGACCAGCAGGAGTTTCAGGGAGTGGTGGAAAGGTGAGTACTGTTTTTTTGGGGGGTTTTTTGGTTTTTTTTTTTAAATATGTCTTATTACCTACCTATATCTATACTGGGGGTCCTATTACTTACTTATATCTATACTGGGGGCCTTATTACCTACCTAAATCTATTTTGGTGGCCTTTTACCTACCTATAGCTATTTTGAGGGCCCTATAACCTGCCTAAATCTGTACTGGGGGCCTATTACAAACCTATATCTATACTGGGTGCCTATTACCTACCTATATCTATACTGGGGGCCCTATTTCCTACCTATATTTATTCTGAGAGCCCCATTACCTACATTTATCTATACTGGGGGCCCTATTTCCTACCTATATCTATTCTGGAGGCTCTATTACCTACCTATATCTATTTTGGGGGCCCTATTACCTACCTATAACTATACTGAGGGCACTATTACCTACCTACAGTTGAAACCAGAAGTTTACATACACTATATAAAAAGACACATATGCATGTTTTTCTCACTATCTGACATGAAATCAGAATATACCTTACATGTTTATAATAATCACCTATATAGAGCAGGGCAGTATACAGTACTGAGAAGGAGATTATCTACAGATCTCTAGCCTTTATCTTTATTGAGGGGGAACTACAGGAGCAGGGTCATTATGAATGACATGATTGTATTGTACATTGAGTGCAGTCTCCATACTGAACTCTCATAATGTCTAAAACATTCTAATGCAGAAACTACACTTCTGGCTCAGGTAAACTACTTTGAAAGTGGTACACCTGTTCCAGCAGTAATGCACCTAGAACTTCTTCGCACGGTTGTAGTGCACCCTGCCTCCCTCACGCCTCCTGATCTCAGACGCATTACAAAGTTCCGCGGGCACTCTGTAATGCACCTGATATTGGCGTGTTGGCGACTTAAAACTATTGCGAATGGGACTGTGCTAGATCTTGGGCTGAAAAGATGCCAGACTTCTGCCGCAGCCCCGTTCATACATGTGGCCTTTAGTGTCTTACATGCTGTATTACCTGTGGAGATTGATGACTTTGTTACCTCATGTGTTATAAATAATGTGTCTGTAATGATTGAGGATGTCACACAACCTGAGCAGGAGAAGACTAGCTTTGTCTCTGAGTTAGACCTACTTAAAGGGGTTGTCTCACTACAGGCATTGCTTTTTATGTTAAATATCTTGTAAAAACAAGTCACTTTGTAATATGTGTCCATTAACAGTATCTTACCTATTCTGAGATATCCCCTCTTGTATAGGCTGCATCAGCTCCTCAAGTCACTATAGCTACAGACCTGTTCAATCTCTCATGATAGGCTACCAGCACTGGTTGCTATAGCTGCAGACCTGGCTTCTACTGCAGCCTAGTAGAAGCCAGTAAACATGCCCCTCAAATTAAAAATGAAACCAAGAAAACAAGACTGAGGTAAGATGAATCAATGTAGTGAGACAACCCATTTAATGTAGCATGTGAACAAGCAGGTCTGCCCCTAGAGGTTATGGCTGAGAATGTCACAGATGATGTGAGTCCAATGATTGATAGCAATCCTGAGAGTTACTGTCAATATAGTTCTCTGGGGAACTAATATGGTCGCCAGTAGCAATCAGATGCTCTCTGCTGGTGTTGAAAAAATGATTGAGTTGTGTAGTGTGAACACGGCCAGTGTATTGCCTGAAAGGGGGAAGGCAAACCCTGGAAATTATTGCTCTGTATGAGGAGACTGGTAGTAAGAGTGGGAATAGGCCAGTTATTTACCAAGAGAAAAAAACACTATAAAAAGTTTCCATTTCATTATGGGAATTGACGCTGTAGTGTTGCAGTGTAATGGTGATGAATATTGTTCATATGGGAGTGATGAAAATACTTGTGTAAAAGAAACATGTGCTAAGGCAGATTTTGTGTGCAGCCCCGATCAGTGTATTTCAGAGAGGTGACTCTGTGATGGAGATCCGGACTGTGGCACTGCAGATAACTGTCATCCTTGGACCTGTAGTGCAGCTGAGTTCACTTGCTCCAAGTGTTGTTTCCAGTAGCTTTTACTGCAATGGTCACAAAGATTGCAGTGATCACAGTGATAGAAAAAGTGAGCTGCTAGACCAGTCAGTAAGCAGATATGGGAACAGGGAAATGTGTCCTCTAACCCTAGTGAAACACCTAGTAATGATATGGTAACCAACAAGTTTATATAGGGATATAAGGTCAGTGAGGACCATAGACCTTGTGATGAAGAGAACTTTGGGTCTCATTACAATCCTGAAGACAAAGAGGTAGTAGGTTGGGGCTCAGGCACGCCCCTAGGGGCCATGGTGGATAGTGACTCTGAGATGTGATCTCAGTACAGCTTCTGGTAACACTAGTGTGGTTGCTGGGTCCAACCACAGGGCTTTACCTTCTGCGAGACCCAAAATAGTGAAGACACTGCCCAGTGGGCACAATGCCAAGGTAGTCTGTGTGTGGAAGAAGACTACAAGGTCTGATAGCACTGGTATTGGGGTTGTCAGTAGTAACCCTTTGAATGTCAGTATGCGTGCGGGAGGTGATGACATACTTGTTGCAGGACATGTATGGGTTGTGACACCTGTAGCAAGTGGCTACGAACTGTATGTTGACTGTTTTGGGGTGAGTGCATGGTATGGGCCCACATCTGAGCTGTATATGAACAATTTAGTCTCCGCCTAAAGAAGAGATAATGGAGATATTGCTCTTAGCGACAGGTATGCAGAAGAATGTGATGAGGGCTGAGTATATGGATTACTATGGTGCTGTCCAGCCGAAAATAGAATGTATGTCTCCGGGGTTATGGAACAGGTGGTGGAAAAGTGAATTCCCTGAGGAAAGTGGGGCACTTCCCCAGAGAAAATGAGTGCAACCTAAGTTGTATGAGATGGCTCCCCTGTGTATGAGCTTTGACCCTGGAGGGAGGCTGTACAAGGTGAAAAAGACCCATGGCCTTTATCAAAAGGAGGGGATATGTGGCAGAGCGACCTCAGGTAGTTGCATGTTTCTGCCACCAGGTGGAACAAAGCAGGATACCTGTAAGCAATGCATCACCAAGGTTACCTGGCCTTGGTAGGGTAAGAGCCAATCAGGTAGGTTGTCATCCACAGTAAGCCGTTGTTAGCCATTCAAAGTTAGTGTGGCTGTTCCAGATGTTACAGGTCAGCTCTTATTGGGAGTAGGCAACGTGGGTGAGTGCCTACTCCTCGTATTTTAGGACAGGCTTTGTATAGGTCTCTGGAGGCCTAAAGAAACCCTGATACTGCAGGTGATTGTGGCATGGCCGGCTGCCTAGAGCTGGGAGTGACCGTGGAGCTGCAGAGAGGCTCTGGCCCCCAAAGGCTTGAGGAAAGCTTACAGTAAGAATATACAAGCAGTAAGTAGGCACAGACCCCTCGTAGTAGAGGGAACCTCAGTGTTTTGTTAGTGGCCAGATGGCCGAGGTTTATTTCTTTATTTTTTTTTTCAGTAATCTGTGCCTGTGCCTGAGAATAAACCTGGTTGAGGCCAACTGGACTGAACCGTGTGGCCCGTGTTACCTGAGTCCCAAAAATGTTCTACCAAGGATGGAGATCCCAGTTAAGTGTGACCCCAAGATGGCCCAAGATGGCTGGTGAATGAGAGCGAGTTCTCTCAAACTATAGAGACAGAAACTACAGCACGATGCAGACGCTATAGGTCCCCTTCCAAAAGACATGTCCCCTTTGCTTAATGCTCCTTATAGTAAAAACACAGTGCATGCACCTACTCAATCCTCTTAAAACAGAACCACCTTTGCTTAAATCCATACAGCTATAGAGACAGCAACTAAAATACTATATAGGAGCTACAGGCCCCCTCTCAAAGTCATGTCCCTCTTTATTTAAGGCTTTGTGGGGGTTTATTGACAGTTAATCTGAGACTTAAAATGCCTCCATGGTATTTGTGGTTGCTATCTTTTATTGAAAACCATACTCTCTCTAGCAACTTGTTTGCCTAGTGGCATTCATGAGAGAAAAAGCTAGTGTTGTGTAGAAAAAATGTAATTCATTACAATTTTACCAGCATCACACAAAGAAGATATTGACACAAAGAACAACCCTGTCTCAACACAGCTCCAACACTTAGCTTGCAACATGAATGGAAGAAACAGCAGACAGCAACAGGAAGTAATATCAGCCAGCATGTAGGATCACATCCTAACAGCCAGTAGAAGGTTATTTGAGATTCTGCCTTCACATTCAACAAAGCTGCCAATGTTTTAATATAATCATTGTTGGCTCCTTGTAGCAGGGTTGAAGAAAATGGTAATGCAAGGCCTGCCATTTTAAACTTCAATCGGGATATCTTACTCTAACCTAGCTTTCTCTACACAAGCTCTCCTTGCCCCCTCCCTACTCTGCCTAATGAGTCTCCTGATGGAGATGCAGTGCCCTTGAAGTCTCGCTAAGTCTTCCACTTCCACAGTCAGAGGAGGTTTCCTCTGCTGTGCTGTGTGTTTTCAGCATTGGGCATGGTGGCCACAAGCACCTTTTTGGTAATTACTCCAAATGCAGTAGCTTAGCCTGAACATTTTGTCTGGTTCCTTATTCCAACACATGGACAGAAACAAAGAAAGGAGGAATTGGTAATCTTTACATTGTACTAGTGGGACTTTATATAACAATATAAATTATTGCTTCTTTTTCTGAAAATTTTAATCCTAAATTCTTAGCTGAATTAAAGGGACTTACTGGACTTACTTAGATGGATAAAATTTGTCATGTCCACTATTTATCATGATCTGGTTAAAGTGGTGTTCCAGGATTGATTAATGCTCATTCTTTCACTGGGGTATGAGTAAAAATAGAAGAGAAATTTCATACTTACATCCCGGACGCTCCCGTTCACTCCCGGGATGAAGCAGTGAAGATCAGCGTTCATGTGACAGCTCTAGCCAATTACAGGCCAAAGAGGTTACATGCATGTGACATTGTGGCCTGTGATTGGTTGGAGCTGTCATGTGAACAATGGACTTTCAAGCTTTCCTGGTTGAACGCATCGGTAGCCGGAAGTGAACAAGGGCATACGGAAGGTAAGTATGAAGTTTCTCTTCTGTTTTTCCTCATACCCCGATGAAAGAAAGTCCCGGAACACCCCTTAACGATATGTCCTGTATGTACTTTAGTTTAAAATGTTTTTATATCCTCAACACTACTCACTATGTACAGTACTTACAACTCATGAACTGTTATTGGAAGTATTTGCTCTGTCCTGTTTCTGTAGGCCAAATGTTATACAGAGTGTTTTCTCGAGTATGGTTCATGAAGGTTTACCTGTTCTGCAATAAATAATCACAATAACACTGCTTTTTAATTTGTTTTAGAAGTTATAGATAGAAATTCTCAGTTTGTTGCACATTAATCTGACAAGAATACTGGGAAAGGCTGTGAGCAGCGAGCTCCTAATCCACTTTTATCTACAGTTCATGACACTCGCTCTGCCTAATGCAGGGTCCTATTGATTTTCTGCTTTGTATTTTTCCATTATAAGAGGGGTTAGGAAAGCTCAGTATCCTATACGTTGCGCTTCTCACCTGGTAAGAGCAAGAGGTGGAGTTAGAATGCTATTAGGAATGACTTCAATTTACACACACCACTGCACACACTATATAGGAGGAGATGGGAATTGAAACATCTGTCAAGACCACTTGGGAAAAAGTCAGGCTTCTATTTCAAATCTTCAGTGTTTTGTAATTTAATAGCTTTATTAATAGATACTACTACTATTACTATACTAAATACAGCATTAAAACAAATATTAGATTTTTGTTATCACTGCTTTCAATCATCTCTAAATGGTGTCGAAGGGGGCGGCTTGTCACAACTTCAGGAACTGCTCAGTCAGCACCTTGATTTTGTACTGTCATATGATAACCCAACAACCACTGGCATCAGATGAAAAGTACATTTTGGGAAAACTTTCGATTTGGGGACTATAGAAAATTATATTTTTAGTTTTTATTCATTTCATTATTATATATTTCATTTATTATTATTTCATTTATTTAATTTTCATTTATTATTCATTCCATTTGCTTATTTCATGTCAACATATGACACAGCAGTCTATTACCTTACAAACTAATTTCTTAAACTCACAGAAACGGGCTGCTGATTGACAGAGCATGTTTCAAGTAACAATGGTCTGTTCTATGTTGTATAATTTACTAGAGTTCCTAAGTGTCCCTAAAGCAACTTCAGTACATGACCCAGGGCAACGCTGAGATTGCTTGTCCTGCCCTCAAAGCATACACTTACCTCAATCCCCCTCCCAAAACGCTGATTCTTGCGGCCACCAAATAACGACACCAACAATCGACTTGGATTAAATTGGCCACAGCTGCCGTTTTATTAACAATACAACATAAATAAATACAATAACCAATATAAATATATATCAAATCACATATATATATATATATCCGAGGTCCTTGGAGCTAAATCGACCCGGCGACCAAATCCCCGAAGGGAAAAGCCATCATTGCCCCCCACCGTACTCCACTGGCTCGGTGGCCAAAAAACCAAGCTCTCCAGGGATACCAGCCTGAAAAGAGCCCACCTTCAGCGGGTCGTCCAAGTTAACCAAACATTGAGCGAATCCTACCACAAAGAACTCTCTCACCAATATTTTCTCATAACTCCACCATGACATCCGCCTGTACCAAAAAACTGCTCTGAACAACCCTAAGTCTTCATTTAAAAACAAAACCGCACCTCCCAAACATCATTAGGGCGGGCGGGCGGGACTGCCTCACACATGCTGCACCGTCTGCTGTTCCGGGCGGAAGGGGCGGCCCTTAAATACCCACCCCTATCGTCCAGCCCTTAAATTATTGATTTATTTAATTTGTTGCTGTACATGATTGGTCTGGGGATAGTTAGTATTAATGAAAAGTGCGTCGCGATGCTGTGTGCCTTCTCGGGGTAATGCATTGCCACACTTGCATTATTGTTATTTCTTCTTTATTGTTTACTGACAGTAATCCATTGTAATTGCACTCATTTGCACTTGCACTTATATTTATTTTGAGTGTTCAAAAAGGTAGCTGACATGGATGGGAGGGCCTGGAACTGTCTGTTACCATACTTAAAGGGGTTGTCTCACTACATCGATTCATCTACCCTCAGTCCTGTTTTCTCAGTTTCAGTTTTTAATTCATGTGTGTATTCACTGGCTACTACTGGCCTGCACTGATGAGCTGCTGAGGACACCAGGTCTGTAGCCATAGCGACCAGCACTGGCAGCCTATCAGGAGAGATCAAATAGGACTGTAGCAATAGCGACCAGCACTGGCAGCCTATCAGGAGAGAGCGAACAGGTCTGTAGTTACAACAGCCCGAGGAGCTGATGCAGCCCATACAACAGGGGATATCTAGGAATAGGAAGGACACTGTTTATAGACACATATTGTAAAGTGACTTGTTCTTGCAAAATCTTTAACATAAAAAGCAATCCTTGTAATGAGACAACCTCTTTAATGTTTTCCATACAGGAGGTTCCACAGGCATCCACATGATTTCCTTCATTTGAGCTGCAGTATAGTAGACATCCCAGAGAGCTATTAGACATGGCTAAAGAGACCTGGGAACAGGAGTAAAAACCCCACCGCAGTGTTATTGACCACATAGCAGATATGCAGAACAAGACTATGGTGGTATTGCCAATTGTAAAGGAACATATGCAGCAGGCTCAAGAAGCGCCAGCCAGACTCTACAATAGGTCTGCAAAGGTCAAACCAGGTGACCATGTGTTGGTTTTAGTGCCAACCTTAGAAAGAAAGTTTCTCGCTAAGTGGCAAGGTCTCTATAAGGTCCGTAAGAAAGTAAGCAAGGTAAACTACAAAGTATGCCAGCTGGGGCAAAAAAAATTTACCATGTAAACTTACTGAAACCCTGTAAGGACCGAGAGGTTTTTAAAGTGGAAAGGGGGCTCAAGAAAGTACCTAAAAAACCCAGAGGCCCTTATAAGGTCTTTGCCCTGCATTTTAGGTAAAAAGGTCAAGATTATTACAAAAAAAAAAAAACCCTTCTCAGAATTGCTAGATCGAATGAATGTCATTGAGTATGACATATTGTAGTGACGGACTCAAGTAAAAAAGGGTATCGTGGTTTTTGTACCAAACTCGAGGAAAACCCCAACTCAAGGGGGCCCAAAAAGATTTTTCCCCTTGGTCAAGTTCTGTAGTCCTTATTCCTAAACCACACTTTTCATTTTTTGCTACAACCCCCTTAAATTTAAATGAGTTGGCAAAATGTGTCGCATATCCCATGCCTAGGATGGAGAGTAAACTGAATGGCTTCACCCAGCCAGATATATCAATCACCGCCCTTGACTTGACCAAAGGCTATTGGTAAGTGCCACTTACCATAGCAGCAAAATAAAAAGATAAAAAAAGCTTTTTCCACACCCAATGTGCATTTCCAATATGTGGTACTCCCTTTTGGGCTACATGGTGCCCCAGCCACATTTCAGAGGTTGATGGATTTCATTTTACATATGCAGCGGCCTATTTAAAAATTTGCGCCGAATAACCCTCAGGTGTTCCGCTTGGGACCAACGGAAGTTTTCCCCCCCAACCCCAAAATTTTCCAAGGTCCGAGGAGGGCCCGGGATTAAAAAAGCCACAAATAGACAAAAGGAGGCAAAAAGCTGGACACAATCATTTCAAAAATAAGGGAAACCTTCTTTTGATTTGGGAACAAGGTTGTCCGAAATTTTGCAAGATCACAAATTCCTTTTTAGATCATGCCAGAAAGAACCCCATTTTTTATTTTTTGGGCGCCGGGGGCCCCAGCCGAGGACGTAAACCCCTGGTTTTGACATAGTGCCATTGTGTTTTACTAGGTAACTGGGGCTTCTTCCCCCGCATCTTGATTGATTCCCGGGCCCACCCCGGGGCCAAATCTTTCCGCACCCTGGGTTTAACCGGCTCCTTGCCCCGGGATTGAAAAGTCTACCTTTCCTATCTGGTCTTCCCCTTTTTCCTCCTATTGCCTTTGTCCTTTGTTTCCTAAGTTTTTAAGGGCTCTTCTTTTTCCTCTCCTTCTGGTTATATGGCTTTTTTGCCTATTCTAACCCTTCTATTTTGTCCTCCCTGGGTTTCCTTTTCTGCTTGGATCACGTTTATTCTTCTGCCTTCTGACTTTGTACGCGTTCCTGATAGAAACAATCACAACTTACCGACTTGGCTTGAATTGACCTTCCCATATTGTGTTTGTATTGTTTGTCTGTCTTGTGTTCTCACCACTATTCAGTATAGTGCTAAGTAATTCTGAGTTGGGGCCGACTGTTAAGGAGTCGGGCACCCCAAAAGGCCAGGGACAGGGTTGGGACCAGTGTCGGGGCCTCACCTGTCTGTGTCTGTTTGGGCGCCCCTGGACGAGTCCCTTACATTATAACCAGCCTTCCAGTCGACTCTCCCCGCGGTTAAATGAGTCACGACTTGTCGGTCACCGACGCTGGATGAGTTTGACAAACTCAGCTTAAGGCATGGAGGGGCTTATTAAATCAAGTCATCGCAGCGTCTGGATGCCATACTAACCCGGTACCTGGACTTGCCGCCCCGTCTGTGTCTGCCTGCCACTGTTTTCTGTGGGATCCTAGTGTACGTCATAAGTCTAAAATGCTTCTACCTGATCGCTTTGATGGAAATCCTGACAGGTTCCGGAACTTCAGGGAATCATGTAGTCTATTTTTTTCGCTTCATCTATTTGCCCACTGAGGCTGAGAAAGTAGCAGTTGTTGTGTCTCTCCTCCAAGGCACACCTCAGGACTGGGCACCCCCCCCCCCCCCCCCCCCCCCCCCCCATAAGCTATGCCTGAAGCCCCTGAGTGGAGGATCAGTGGACAGATTTTTTTTGGCTTAGGACGGTTTATTGATAACCCAACCGTGTGGCATGGGCAGAGACTCATTTGCTATCTTATCTAGAGGGCAGCCGCTCTGAATCGAAGACTATGGTCCGGTTCCGCCAATGGTGTACGTTTGACTGGGTGGCTCGGACCAACTCTGAAGGACACTTTTCAGACAAGGGCTGTCTGATGCCGTAAAGGATTCTATGGTCAGCCATCCAAATCCATGAGACCCTGAGTGGACTTTATGACTCTAAGCCGTGGACTATTGTCAGAAGACTAAGGGAGAGCGCAGGGAATAACAGGGGTTTGACTGTTCAGCTCAAGTCAGGGCTTTCCTGTAAAACCTGTTCTTCTTTATTTGAGAGTTCTTCTCTCCCATCTCCCTTCATTCTTCTGAAGAAGAACCATGTTGTTGGTTTTACATCTGCTGCCACACAGGAGGAGGACACAGCTTGGAGAACGCCTTGTGCTTATTGCGGGAAGCCTGACCTTTTCCTGAGAAATGTCCTATTAGGCCTAAACTCACCCCAAGGAAAACACCGAATGTCTGCGCACATTTCCAGCGAAAGTAACTCAGATGTTACAGGTACTCCTAAATCAAATTAACAAGTTTGTTTTGCCCGTAACCTGGTTTCTGTCTCCAAGACTTTTGCTTGTCGTGCCATGATTGATAGGGTGCTGCTGCTTAATTTCATTCAGTATGGCTGTTGCTAAAGACTTGGGTTTCGAACATTTTACCTTTGTGTTCTCCATTTTTTGTTTTAGGTGTAGATTCTTACTCCCTACCGTAGGAAGAAAAAATTTCGTACTGCTGAGGTCATTTGAGGTGGAAGTTTGCATACTGAAAAAACTTTAATTTTTTGTCAATGGAGAAACTATCTGTGAAATTATTCTTGGGTTACCTGGACTCCGCCTCCTTAATCGGTGTTACGAATGGAGAACACTGAGGTTGATACATGGGGTGACTCATGTGGTGTCATTCGAAGATAGTGCATCCCTTGGGTGTTGTGCTGTAATTAATACTCATGATATTTCTGAATGTAATTTCTAGTGTCTTTTTTTTGGGGGGGATGGGGATGTTGGGGAAACATCTGCCTACACAACGGTGATGATTGCCCTATAGACTTCATTCCGGGGGCAAAGCTCAACTCGTCTGCCACGGAAAGAATTCTATGCATTTCTTTCTATTGCAGAAACCTGAAAATATTTCTTTATTGGGAGTAGTTGTCACCACCTTGACTTCAGATTAGTGTCGTTATACCAGCTCACAAAGTTCTCCTCCAAGCTGGCCCGCTTTTTCCGTAGTGAGGTTCCACAATCACGTGTTAGCCACTACAGGTGGTGAAATAAAATTGGGGGGGGGGGGGTAAAACCACCGTTAATCGACTGTGCTCACAGTTTCGGGCTAGGAGATCATAAAGATCTAAAAACGCCCACTAAAAATCAAAAAACTAGTAAAAACGCCGAAACCAGACCAATATATGTCCGTCTCCATGTCCCATCTGCCAAAACATGTCCAACGCTGGAAAGGAAAGAGTTCACCAAGTCCATTTATGCTAAACCTAGAGGCTTCTGTTGGCGGGTCCGGTTGGAAGGTATTTAAGGGCTAATCGTCTCTATCCTGGCTGGTTATAATGTCTGTTTTTGCCTATTACTCACCCTCTGTATTCTGTGCATCCCTGGTTACCATACTCTGCTTGGATCACGTTTATTCTTCTGCCTTCTGACTTTGTACCGCGTTCCTGATAGTTACCGACTTGTGTTTGTATTGTTTGTCTTCATCTTGTGTTCTCACACTATTCAGTATAGTGCTCAGGTCTTCTTGGTTAGGGGCCGACCCCTTGTTAAGGAGTGGGCACCCCCAAAAGGCAGGGACAGGGGTTGGGACCAGTGTCAGGGCCTCACACTGTCTGTCTGTTTGTGCGCCCCTGACGGGTCCCTTACATCCTTACAGACCTTGCAAAAGGTGCTAAGTCCACAATGGTAAAATGGGTTGAGAAGTCAGAGGAAGCCTTCCAAAAGTTAAAAGAGATCTTGTGCAAAAGACTTGAATTAATTGCGCCTAACTGTAAAAATGAATTTATATTACAGGCAGATGCCTCTAATGTTGAGCTGGGAGCTGTATTCTCATAGATAATGGATAAGTACCTCCTGCAGTCTACTTAAGCAGGAAACTGACGTCTGCAGAGAAAAATTATGTTATAATTTGGAGGGAGTGCCTTGCTCTTAAGTGAGAGATTGAGTCCTTAACCCCTTACCAACATTGGACATATGAGAACATCCTGATGCCAGATTGTGCTGCGATCCCACTACATAACCACTGGGTGTTTGCTGTTTAACCCTTTAGATGCCACGGTAAAGATGGCCGTGGCATCTAGATCAATGGGAAACGGTGCTGCGATCGGGCACCCACAGCAAAATTGAGGGGCCCAGATCCCTTAACATGGCAGCTGGAAGCCTTGTGAAGGCTTCCATCACTGCCACATTTTCAATTTCTCCACTTCCAGGCAGGAAGAGGGGAAAACGCCATATTAGTACACCGTAGTGCATTGTCTATACAGTACAATACATTAGGCTGTATAAATGATCAAGCCCCCTAGTGGTGAAGCACCCTAGGGGGACTCAAAGTTAAAGTAAATAAAAAAGTTCAAATCACCCCCCTTTTGCCATTTTACAAATAAAAAGAAATTAATAAAAAGTTAAACATATTTGCTATCGATGTGTCCAAAAAAGTTGGACGCTGAACACCATAGAACGAAAAATATTTAACTTGACAAAATCCCCTAAAAATTTGAATAAATGTAATCAAAAAGTACAAAAAAGTTATTGGTCGCAGAAAATGCTGCTGTATCGCAAATTTAAAAATTAGAAATTGTTTGGAATTTTTTTACGGTTCAAAAACATAATGAAAACCTTACATGTTTGGTATTGCAGATTCGTATCAACTTGTAGAATACAGATAATGTATCATTTTTACCAAATATTGAAAACCATAAAAACAAAACTCCTGCAAACAGGGTGCAAGTACGTTTTTTCATATTTTGCCCTACTTAAAAAAATGTTTGCCGTTTCCAAGTATATTCTATGGTAATATGAATGACATAATTAAAAAGTACATCTTGTCCCACAAAATAAAAGCCTTCGTATGTCTTTGTAGGTGGAAAAATAAAAAAGTTATAGCTCCTGAAGAGGTGAGGAGGGGAAAAACCGAAGGATGACAAAAAAAAGCTACCTTCCATTGTGAGGGTGTTTGTAAAAGGGGTTTTGCACACAAAGTAAAATGATGTGGGAACGTTTGAAAACTATATAATAAACATTTTCAACATTCGTCATTAATTAAAATTTCTGGGGCCCAATTTTGTTTTTAGTGCCTCCTTTTGTGATCTATCTGTTTACAGCTCATCTCCAGGGGTTATGACCAGGGCTGAGAGCTCCTCTGTCCTGGTAGCACATGCTCAGACTACTCTTCTCTTCCTCTCAGATAGCTAATGAGTGTTCAAACCCCAGGTGCTGTCATTCCTACTCCTGTCCTTTCGGATAGTTAGTAATTGCGTCAATTAGTGCAAATAAAAAAAGAAACCTCAAATCGGTATGTGCATTGAATAAGACGGAAAAAAAAATAACAGGTTAAGTTCCTGTAGAGATTTGAACCAAGGGCCCCTTGTGCTGTTAAGCAAAAATGTTACCACTGGGCTACAGTGTAGCTACTTACAACTCTATACATAAACAGACCTTTCTTTCACTAAAGATAGAAAAGGCATAGTGATGTTATCCTGCTGAGTCACATCATAAGCAATTCAAACAAATCACACACGCCCCCTGAACTGAAGATCTGGATGCAGGAGTTATGAAATGAAATTGTGGCAAAATCCCTTAAAGGTACTATTTGTTGGGCAGACAATTCAGGCTGGTTACCAACCACTCACCATTAAAATGGATGGCCCAAAATAAAGAAAAAAATTTGGTTTTTGGTATTACAGGACTTCAAATCTTATGTGGAACACCATCCTGGTTCTCAGCACGGCAATGTGGACGCGCTGTCACATGTCCATGTCTAAAGGCACGATTTTCTCTTCCCAACAGGTCTGAGCGGGGGGGAGCTGAGAGATATGTAAGGCGCTGACTAGTAAGGTGGTGAAGGATGTATACATTGCACAAACAGTACTCATGCGTACATGGTGAGGACAGATGCACGTCACCAAGAAACCTAGTCTCGGGGAGATAAGAGCCGTTGCTTTATTTTGTGTCAGCGTTCCATATGTCAGCTTAGTCTGGGAGGCTTTATGGAGAGCAATCAAAGTTTTGCTTGGATGACTGCTCCCCGTGTCCCAGGCCATGGTTTAGCTCGCCTATATCAAGTCAGCTAGTTGGCTAACTAGGTGTTTCTGCTATAACAGGTCAAAGAGTTTGGGCCTGACAGGTTACACCAAGAAATCAACCTCATTACACCAGTGTCTTGGACTGCAGCTATTAGGTAGCAGTAGGGGAAAATGCTACTGTATAGTTAGTGCTCAGACAAACAGGAGCTATTTTGTTTATTGCTTAGTTTATCACCTGTTGTGTATGCTGTTGTTACTCATCCTGCACACAGTGGACCTCAAAGTAAAACAGTGAAAAGATAGAGGTGCTATCCTAAATTAAATGACCCAAAAATAGAGCCAGTATAGATGCTATCCGATCAATAATAAATATATTCAATAAAATGTATAATTCTATTAATTCTATAATAGTGAGTAATGGGAAATTGGACAATCTACAAAGAAATTTAGGAATAGTGCACAAAGAGGCACAAATGGGTTAAAACAGGATAAAAAAGGATGAAGAATTCGCTAACTCTCATGGTATGCTATCTTTCAGTCTAGATAGCGTGAATGCATTGTGCATTGGCATTAAGTATTTCCGAAATAGCAATACTTTTAAAATAAATGCAAAATACATTAACAGTCTGTATTACAGGTAAACTTAATTAGACTTGACACTTGAGAATTGCTCCCGTTTAGCAAGCACACGCTAGGTCCCAGTGTGTGTATATGTATATGTGTATATACAGTATATATGTATATATATATATATATTAAAATAAACTCTTGTGCCTAATTTAAGTCATTAGGCGCAAGAGTATCCAAACAAAATATCCAGTACATTTCTCTGGATCTCAGTAAAGTAAAGCTTTTGGAGAGATTTGAATTAATTGTCTCAATGGAAAAAATAGTATAATTAGGAGCAGTATCAGGATGTACTACAGATAAATGCCTAGATAAACTGTGCAATTGATTTTGTCTTTTTTTATTTAAAAAAATGTTGACCAACCCTTTTTGCAAATTTCACTGATGTCCATCCAATGTACTGGATACCACAACTGCACTGAATCATAATAATAATCTTTATATAGCGCCAACATATTCCACAGCACTTTACGATTTTGGGTTAATAAGTGCAGACAAAACCAAAACATTACACAGTAAAAAGCTACTTACAGATATCAGGCATGATATGTGACGGGAACATGCTCGCAAGGAGCTTACAATCATAAGGTATATGGGTAAGACGAAAAGTCGCGAAGTGCTCTAGTTTACATATTGGTTTAACACATGTTACATATATATGGGAGTGGTTTATAAAAAAGCTGGATGACTTGACACACAGACGTGCATCTACAGTTTAAACCAGAAGTTTACATAAGCTCTATAAAAAGACATGCATGTATGTTTTTCTCACTACTTTGAACATGAAATTCAGAAATAAATCCTTACCCCGTTTACTAGGTCATTTAGATACCAAAATAATTTATATTTGCCAAATGCCCAGAATGAGAGTGAATTTTTTTAAGGCTTTTTTAATTACTTTCTGCAAAGTTAAAGGTTACTTTACATCTACACGGATTATATATGCCTAAGTTTTCGTTAGTGAACTCTGATGTGGATGTTTTATATTGCACACCAGAAACACAATGTAACATCTTATGGCGGAAAGTCTACAGAAATCAGCCATAGATATCAGGAAGAGAATTGTTGGACTTGCACAAATCCTCATCAACTTCCTGGGTGCAATTCCAGACACCTGAAGGTGCCTCATTCATATGCACAATTATAAGCTAGTACAAACAGATGAGAAATGTCACGCCATCATATCCGCCTCAGGGAAGGAGGAAGGGTTCTGAGGTCTCAGGATGACATTAATGTGCTTTGGTCCGCATGTGCATATCTACCAAGAACAAAGCAAAAGACCTTGTGAAGATGCTGGCGGAAGCTTGTAAGGATAGTGTGTCAATTGTTAATGACCCTTCAGGGAGCACACACCGAACAGGACACAGACAGGGTAGAGGACACTGACACTGGTCCCAAATACCACCTGTCCCTGCACTTTTGGGGTGCCCGGTCTCCCTTTAATCGGTCGGCCCCAACCAGAAGGACCTGAGCCACTATACTGTAATAGTGTGAAAACACAAGACACAGACAAACAATACAAACACAATATGGGAAGGTCAAGCAAGCCAAGTAGGTAACTGCGGTACAAAAGTAAGAAGGGCAGAAGAGTAAACTCGATCCAAGCAGAGTATAGGATAACCAGGGAAGGCACAGAATACAGACGGAGTGCAGTTATAGGCATATACAGACCAGTATAACCCAGCACAGGAGAGGGGAGACAGACATAGCCCCTTAAAAATTCCTTCAGGAGAACTAAGGACAAAGGCAATAGGAGGAAGAAACGGAAGCCCAGATGGGAAAGGTAGAGCTTCAAAAAACCAAGGAGAAAGGAGCCGGTTTAAACCCCTGGAGTGCTGGAAGTTTCCCTGGCCCGGGTCGGCGGAAATCAATCAAGATGCGGGAGAAAACCCAGTTCATATAGTAAACAAAAAATGAACACTAGTCAGAAACCACGGTAAAGTCGCATTGGCCGCGGCCCGGGGACCAGAAATTTAAAGCTGGGGTTCTTTTGGCATGATCATGACAGTCATTATCCAAGGAAAGAGACTGTATCAAAGGGTGAACGGGGCCACTCATGCCGGGGAAAAAGCCATTACTCAAAAAGAAACTATCAAAACCAGATTTTTGTTTTTCAAATACCAAAAAGGAACAAAGACCTATATTTTTGGAGACATGTCTTGTGGTCTGACAAAACTAAAATCGAACTGTTTGGCCATAATGGCCAAATAGGGTGGTTGATCTATTAATGCTATTTTGTCTGTCCAAAAATTCCTCCAGACATATACCAAAGTCTTAGCAGGAAAATGGAGGCTGTTGTAGCTGCAAACAGGTCCTAACACCATATTAACAAACATAATTTGAAAACAGGATGTCAAAAAAACCATTACAGGTGTGATGATGGTATAGTGTTCACATATGTTTGGCCATATCTTTTATAATAAAATATTTGATGCAGTCTGATTGAATGCATCTAGCAATAATTGATGCATAGAGTGCTCTTGACAGTTTCTAATTGTTGCATGTAAGGGCATGTTCACACAGCGTTTTTGGACGAGGTTTTGGACGAGGCTTTCAGAGTTTTTCCTCGACCAAAACGCTTCCAAAACGCCCCCAGTTAATTTCATTGATTCCTGTGTAAAACCTCGTTGTAGTTCACACGCGACGAGGTTTTTACACGCTTCTTTGGAGGCAATGAAAAAGAAGTGTCATGTCAATTCTTGAAGCGCGTTGTGGGCGTGGTGTAGGCGCGGTTTCGGCATGGTTTTTAGCTCAGTTTTTGTGCGTTTTTGGCGCGGTTTCGTCGCAGTTTTTGTCCTGGCTATTCATTTGTATGGGTGAAAACCTCGTCGAAAACCTGATCCAAAACCTGATCAAAGCCTCGTCAAAATGCTCCGAAATGCTCTGAAAACCTCATCAAAAACCTCGTCCAAAAACGCCATGTGAACATGCCCTAAATCAGGGGTCACCAACTCCAGTCCTCAAGGCCCGCCAACAGGTCATGTTTTCTGGATTTCCTCAGCATTGCACAGGTGATTTACAGTCATATGAAAAAGTTTGGGCACCCCTATTAATCGTAATCATTTTTAGTTCTAAATATTTGGGTGTTTGCAACAGCCATTTCAATTTGATATATCTAATAACTGATGGACACAGTAATATTTCCGGATTGAATGAGGTTTATTGTACTAACACAAAATGTGCAATATCAGTTATTAGATATATCAAATTGAAATGGCTGTTGCAAATACCCAAATATTTAGAACTAAAAATGATTTAGATTAATAGGGGTGCCCAAACTTTTTCATATGACTGTAATTATGCTACACTTGTGATATTATTATTGTCAGTGCATTCTGTGGGATATCCTGACAACATGACCTTTTGCTGGGACTGGAGTTGGGGAACACTGCCCTAAATGACCTAAACTGTCTGATATGCTAAAATGTATGTTCTCCAGACAAATAAAATTGTGGTTGCGATATTGATGTAACTCAAAGAGATATAAAAACTCAGGGAGATACAGAAAAAAATGTTCTTTCCTAAAGAAATCTAAAAGATTGATAATAGTTTTCTATCTTTGCTATGTTGGTTCACCTGTGACAAGATAACATTATTGACATGCTGACATAAAACCTACCTGGACATATGTGGATCTCTTCGGATACAATGAACTTGAACTAGAGCTTAACTGAGGAGCATAATTTAAGTGATTCAAATCAAATACTGAAAAAAAAACACCATAAAATCAACCCTATCCCCAAGTTGAGTTTAGGGTCAAGGTTGTTACTGATTCATCTACCGTTTCTACCAGCAAGGAGTTACTCTCATGTTATGGTAACCGGAAGTGATATTGGAACGTTAGTTGCATAGGTAAAGTAAATAAACCTACATAAACCCATAAAAAACCCTAACCTCAATTTTGGGTTTATGGTTACAATTAGGGAGAGTGGAACAGGAATTTGTTCAAATAACAATAGTTATCAATAAAAGAGGCCCCCAAATGTCGTTCAAGTCAGACTGAAAAATATGCTTTTTTTGTAAAGATGTAGGATTTTTTAATTATCATCTAATAAGCAGGTACTGACTTCTGGAATAGAACTGCACATAGTGTTTGTAGACTGGACATTCTGTTAAATGTATTACAATTGACCTTTATTTGCCTTTACTCCAATGTATTAAGTCATATAAAGAAGCTTTTTTGTACTGATTTTCCAGGTGTATTTAACTGCATCTGTTATAGATCAAAATAGCAGTAAATGAAACGAAAACACGTACAGGCTGCACTAGGAACTTAAATTAAGTTTCTTTCAGAATCTGAATCCTTAACCTTCCTTAATAAGAGTGGGTCAGCCTGCTAAATATATATCTTTATTTCCTGTATGCACACTAAACCCTGGACTATGATCACACTAGTGTAAGTACAGATCTGCTTGGGGCAGTGTTTTATTTGACACGTCAGCCCTATGCAGGAAATGTAGCTCCTGGGCTTGTAGAATTTTTCACTAAGAATGCCTTTTATAGAATGGGATTCAATTTTCAGATCTTATTAAGATTTTTCAGCTGTGTCACAGTGAAAATAGGCAGCTCAATAGCAGCGCTGAAAAGCAGAATCAGTAGTGACAGCTTTAATCGACAGCTTTGGCTCTGTCCATGGGTACTAAGCTGTCACTGTGCATGTAATAAGGGCACAGACTTATAATGTGTTTTAACCAATTTATTAATAAAATGACTTTTTGCTTGACTTCTTGTGATTTCTATCGTAGTAAATTGAGAGAATTACATACTAATACAAAGTATGGTGGAACAATATCCTTAGGAAACATCATTTAACTGAGAAACTGGGAAGAAATGTGAAAAAAAAAATACTTGCGCCATATATGCAGCAGTTTTGTTTTTATGCTGCTCACTCTTCAGTATTAATGATGTGGTAAATGTGTTCTGCAGGTTGATATGATTCTGGCAATACCAAACATGTAAGGTTTTCATTTATTCCCATAAAAATTTTGTTATATTTTTTAAATTTGCACCGTGGAGCCATTTTCTGTAACCAATAACTTTTTTGTCCTTCCACCTATGGACCTATATGACGGTGCATTTTTTGCAGGCTGAAGTGTATTTTTTATTGGTATCATCTTGGAATAGATGTGACTTTTTGATTACTTTGATTCCAATGTTTAGGGGATGTGAAATGACCAAAAATAAGCAATTTTGCAGTTTGGACATTTTTTCATCTACGGTGTTCAGCATACGAGATATAACATAATTTATTTTAATAGTTGGCAATATAAAATGGCAAAAGGGGGTGCTCTGAAATTTTAATATTTTTACATTTTTTGTTTGATACTTTAAAAACAAATTTTTTTATTTACACTGTAATAATAAGTTCCAGTATGGGGGACTTAGCGGCCGGGGCAGTTTGTAATGCGCCTGAGATTGGGAGGCGTGTTGGAGGCATGTTGCACTACAACCGGACGATTCTACACATGTATGACTTTTGAATGCCAAATCCAGGCGCATTACTGCTGAAACAAACAGGTAGAACACCTTGAAAGTGGTCTACCTGAGCCAGAAGTGTCGCTTTGTAGCTAGAAAATGCTAAATCTATGACCTGCAGTAGAACAGTTTCATAGTTTCAACCACATTCTAAGTTACTTATGCGTGCAAAAAAAATGGCGCCTGGATGCCAAAAATCAAACATGTCACCCATAATGGTGCTCGAAAAAGGTCCATGTTCAGTTCAAACTTGTCATTAAATTTGGGACATTGCAAACTCAATTTTTTATTTATTTATTTTTTTACTCTAATCCTGGTTGGGGTTAGGGTTGTTTTTTTTTTTTACACATCTTTAATTGTGAAAGTATGCTTCTAGTAGCACTTCCTGTTTAGTATCATATCCAACCCCTGATAATAGACACGTGTTGGGATTATACATGTTCCACATTACTAACCCCCTACATCTGCATACTATATGTCAGGATATTACATTATTATGCATTAGCAGACTGAACTATGGTTACTGAGGTTTCCTATAATTTAGCGTATTTATACTATTTGAGCGATATTTAGAAGCATTTTCAATTGGAATTTAACTTTCATTGACTTTTGGTTGATATTTTTTATGCTACAGGATTAATTATTGAAAATATAGCTTATATCATTTATAAGGTATTTTTGCTTTATTTTTGCTTTGTATGCTAGCTCATTACTTGGTCTGTTTATTTATGGGGTTGAGGTTTTTAACTGTTTTTAATTTACATGAACAACAACAAAGATATATTGGTCGTGCATTAATAACATGCAGGTCTTGTGTGGTCATGCGTGCATATTGTTATAGACATCCAGCCTAACGTAACTTCTGTTTAATATAACATAGATGTTAGGGTTAAATTAGAGTTAGAGTTATTTTTTTTTTTTGCTATTCAATTGAATTGAATTCCTGAAATACATACATTACATAAAGCAATGTACACAGATTATTGCTGTACTGAGTGAAAACTGCAGAGAATTCAAATGGGCTTCATGATGAGCATGGAGGATCAGCTCACCTCATTGAAATCTCTGTTGATCATATGCAGATATTGTTATAATAATTGCAATACATGGTGAATTCCATGCTACTTATTTTATTACCTTGATATGTATACTTGGGGTTGTGATGTCTGGTGATACAGAACACTAGCAAAGTTTAGATCCTGAATATCTGAAAGTGCCAGCCCATTATATTTCTATTTCAAATATCTTTAGGAATGTTCTATACCAAGATATTTTAGTCTACCTTGATGATATCCTCTCCAAGGATTTGAAAACCCATTGACTGGAAGTCCGCTTAGTATTGCAATGGCTTTATGACAATTCCCCGTGTGCAAGATAAAGAATTGTCTTTTTAAAAAAACAAAAGCTTCCTTTCCTTGGCCATGCTATTTCCAAAGGTAGTCTTAGCATAAATCCAATTAAGAGCTCCATGATTTAGAAGTGACCTTAGACAATGAGTCTCAGAGTCCTTCAGAGATTCCTTGGTATGGCAAAATTACTTCTAACGATTCATCAGAATTACTCCCAGATAGTGTTGCCTCTCACTGCTATAACATGAAAAAAAATAAGAAAATCCTGAAAATTGGCCACTATATTACACTACAAGATTTTAACCATCCCAACTTATGTCTCTGCTGCTCTTCAGCTCCAGTTCATCATCATTTAGATCCCAAATACCTTTTTTATAGGTTGGTTGTAGTCTGTATCTTCTCTTTCAGAAGTCAGAAAAGGTTAAGGACATTAAGAACTACTTGTATGAAAACGGTCTAGGTCTAAAACTCACTTTGTTGGCCAATCAGAGCACCCCTCTCATTTTTCCAGAGCATTATATGAAATGAAAGGGACGCTCTGGATGCTAGGGGCAACAAAGTGAGTTTTAAAGACTAAAAAAAAAAAAAATAGAGTGGCGCTCACCATAGATGCTGGGCTATAAGGTCCGTCTGTCCCGCTCCGGGATCTTCCGATTGGGGGAAACGCCCGCTCCCGTACTGCATGATGGTGCTCCAGGGAAACGACATCCGGCTGTTGATGTACGTAGAATCAAACAAACAACATGAAAGAGTCCCAGCACTCATAGAAGGGATTCTAGGAAGGCGTAGTAACTGTAGAAAACACTCTCTTTATTGGAAGAAGATAAAAAGTGACTTTAAAAACATCCGTGGGTATGACAGTTTATGCGTTTCAGGCCATATCCCCGGCCCTTATTCGTAACTGAGTTATGAATAAGGGTCGGGGATATGGCCTGAAACGCGTAAACTGTTATACCCACGGATGGTTTTAAAGTCATGTTTTATCTTCTTCCAATAAAGAGAGTGTTTTCTACAGTCACTACGCCTTCCTAGAATCCCTTCTATGAGTGCTGGGACTCTTTCATGTTGTTCGTTAAAGTGAGTTTTAAACCTAGATAGTTTTAAACATGTGGCCCTAAATGTGGTTTTTCTCAAGTAATGTTTTTCTTTTCTGTCAGTAATAACTGGTTTCAATAGCTGTTCTATTTAAAAAATATAGAGGGAATGAAAGCATATCCAAAAACATGAAATTTTTATTTACATTAGTAACATAAAAAAGTGACCTTTGTCATGTATGAAAATGGTCTAAGACTTTCTTTGTTTCCCATAGCAACAAATCAGAGCTCCCCTTTCATTTCATACCGTTTCCCCGAAAATAAGACAGTGTCTTATATTAATTTTTGCTCCTAAAGATGAGCTGAGACTTATTTTTAGGGGATGCTTTTTTTTTTCTATGAACAATGATTCACATTTATTGTTCAACAAAACATCAACATGTATTAATATACTGTAGTGATTTCATCACAAACATCACAATAAGCAGCCAAACTCTGAATTTCATAACTAAAAATGCACTAGGTCTTATTTTCGGGGGATACAGGTTAGAGTGCTTTAAAAAAATAAAAGGGGAGCTCTGATTGGTTACTATGGGCAACAAAGAAAGTCTTAGACCTTGACAGTTTTTTTTTATAGATGAGGCCTACAGTGTATATTGTGCATATATACACCACACATAGTATTTCCCACTTTAAACTAACAACTAATTAGATTATACAATCATACAAAATATTTATTTCTAATGTGTCATGAAGCCTTGTGCATAATGATAAACATCCATATTTACCATCTGTTCTATCTGTGACCATGAGTTGCTGGAGGTGAAACTCACCTTGGAAGAATTTTTTGGACAGCATTCCTTTGATCACATGAATCTGGACTATCCCTAGTTAGTCTACCTATAGATTTAAAGGGGTTTTGCCATGCGTGCGGAACATGTCCGCCACTCGCAGCGCCGGCTGGAGAGCTGGCCACACTTGTGCAGTCACTCTCCATTCTATTCTATGGGATTTCCGAGTACAGCCGAGCAGTGCATTTGACTCTGCTCCGCACTCCCATAAAATAGAATAGATAGTCGTGCACAAGCGCGACCGACTCTCCAGTCTGCTCTGAGAGATTCGGGGTCCTGATCCCGAGATAGGTGCAGGTCCCAGACTCACACCTATCAGACAATGATGACATATCCTAACGATATGCCATCATTATCTATGGTGGCAAAACCAATTTAATCCAAACCAAGCACATTGGGCACTCTTCTTTTCACAATTTTAATTCTATCCTAACATATCAACTGACAGAGAAGAATCATAAACAATCACTCTTTCCATATCCTTTAAGTCTTAAGTAGTGTTGAGCGATTATTATCGACAAAGTTGAAATCGGCACAGTTTTTATGGTGATCGGATTTTTTAGATCATGCGATAATTTAGGTTAAAATCTGTGCATCATCTATTAAGATCGTGCCTTTTTCCCGGCGCTTCCTGTAATTTTGGGCGGCCCAGCAAATCAGATTACAGAATAGAGCGGGGTGAGATGTGTGTGCGACGTCATGCTGGGATGTGTATGGTTGCGATTGGCTGGAAAAATCACATGACCTCGTTATACATAGAACAGCGTTTCATTTTCAGCATCAGTGTATCTCAGCATCTCAGAGCAGATGGACTTGAGCTCTGCTTGTGTCCAAACAACTCAGCGAAATTTTTAATATTTCTTCACAGAGAAACCTCTACTATTAGCTGTGATCCTTACAATTTAGTTAGATTAGAGATTGGGAAGATTTTTATATAGTTAGGTAGAAATTTTTAAAGGAGCATCTACTGCTGTAAAGTCACGGGGGGAGCGAAGGGGGGGCCCCCGCGGGCGAACACAGACAAGCTCTATAAAGAATACTGGATAAAGTCACCAAGACTTAGTGTAGACATTGCAATAGCTTTATTATTAACATTTTTATTGAACTATTTCCTGGATATTGGGCAGCCTGCCAGTATAGGAGACACATCATTTCTAGTACCTGCAGGTCTCTTGTTAGGTGCAAAACTCCACTTTATTATCAGTTATACATTTCAGATAGGTGTTCATTTTAAATTTTTGCCCATTGCCCTTGTTGAATATCCATCTTGTACTTAAATTAGAATCCAGCAAGTCAGCACAGGTTGATAGGTGGCAAAAATAGCTTGTAATATCCGAATAAATTTCAGATACGTGTCAATCGGCAAAAATCCCGGGCGGTCGGCAACGCCTTGCAGTCCCTCTTGCTTGTAGCCCGCAGCTCCTGGATGCAGAATGTCAGGACGACGAAGTCACCTGTGTTGATGATTGATGATGACGACATTGCGGATCCAACGTGTTCTTTTCAGCATGAATTTGCTTGCGAGCGCTTCATCACGGACGAGGAGGAAGACATGGGGTTAGTGTCATACGGGTTCCGCCTCAAAAAGGGAGGGGGGCGGTCGCAAAAGTCCACCGATATGATTCCGCCAGCCACGGTCAGCGCCAAACCCCGCTCCTCCGCTTATCGGCGTCAAAAAGGTCCAGGACCTCTCAAGCCTGGGCCTTTTTTACCAAGCCTCTGATTCACTCGCGATGTCACATGCCCCTTTGCCGTAAACGCATAAGTAGAGGCAAGAACCTTAGGTGGTTAACCACCCCCAAACCCAAGTCTAGTCACATGCACAAATCATGAGTTTGAATGGAGGCAACACTGGCCAAAAAAGGCCAGCCGACCGGGCCCTCCAACCACTGTCACACCCTCTGTCTCCGCCTCCTCCGCCACCACCAAGCGTTCCTCAGCTGCCCATGTCTCTCAGAGTCATAAATCAGGGATCAGCCTCTGCTTCAGCCTCCACCATCGCCCGAGTACCACCAAACACCACCAGAGACCCATCCTACCCCTTCTCCTTCCGCCAGTTTGATGACCTGCACGCTGTACAGCGGCCAGTCTAACAGCCAGCCTTCTGTCTTCCAGGTTTGGGAGCAGAAGAAACACTTTAACCATCCCAAAGCAAAAGCCTGAATGTCGGCATTGCCAGGCTTTTGGCCTTGGAAATGTTGCCTTTCCGTCTGGTGGACACAGATGGTTCCGCCACTTTATGGCCCTTGCCCGCCCCCAATACCAGATGCCGAGCAGGCATTTCTTTGCCAGAAGAGCCGTCCCCTCCCTGGCCAAACCACTGTCATCTAAAATTTCAAGCGCGTTGTCTGCATCTGTGTACGGAAAAGTCCATCTGACCACCGACACATGGACTAGTAAGCACGGCCAAGGCCGCTATATCTCTGTGACAGCTCACTGGGTGAGCTGGGTGGATGTCCCTGGGGGTGACGGTGGCTCTCAGGCTCGGCGCACGCTCTTCAAAACCGCAGGGATGGTGCAGGGTTCTTTCCCCCAAGGTCCTCTGGTGGCATCACGTGCCCAGAGAAAGCAGGCCGTGTTGAAATTAATCTGTCTTGGAGACCATCCACACACAGGTCAGGAGCTGTGGACGGCTCTCCGCAACGAGACCGAGCGCTGGCTGGGTGACAAGAACCTTGTGCCAGGCAAGGTGGTGTGCGATAACGGGCGAAATCTGCTGGCCGCCCTTAAGATCGGTAGGCTGGAGCACATCCCTTGATTGGCACATGTCATGAACCTTGTCGTCCAGAAATTTCTAAAGAGCTACCCGGGTCTGGACTGCCTGCTGAGGAAGGGTCGAAGTCTAAGTTTGCACTTCCGCCGTTTCGCCACCCTGCTTCGTCCCGCCTGGCTGCGTTGCAGCGTCAGCTCGGCCTCCCCGTCAACCGTCTCATTGTTGACGTGGCAACACGCTGGAATTCCACCCTCCACATGCTCCAGCATTGGGGCAGCAGCCCCATGCCATTACGCAGTACGAAGTGACCCCATGGCCTTACAACAGCGGTGCGGGGCCTCGGGTGTTGAGCCACCGAGAGTGGAGGCAGGTGAAAGAGCTCTGCACCATCCTTGCCAGTTTTGAAGAAGCCACCAAAATGGTCAGTGCGGACAATGCCCTTGTCAGCATGAGCATTGTGGTGATCTTAGTTCTGGAACTAACAGGTCCCGCCAGCGACGGAGGAGGTGACGGACACAGATGCGGACACGGAGCCTTTCTCTCCGTCAAATCCACAAGGCCCGACAGTTTCACAATTTCATCGGTCTCATTAGGCAGTGGTTCCGGGTCCAGGCTAGTGCAAGGTGGCGCAAACAGCTCTCAGGGTGCATCATCTCAGGGAAGTCAGGGCTGTGTTAAGCTGTGCCGGAGGCAGCTGGAGGCGGAGTAGGTATTCCAAGACACCGCTGTTACCGACGTCCCTGCCTTGGAAAGGTTGCCGCGAATTGAGGCGGAGGAGGAAGATGAGGAAGATCAGTTTGCTAGTGCCCCTCGACCCAGAGGCTTGGGAAATCAAGGCTCCATCTCTCACATTTAGTGCTTGGATGCCCATTTCCTCCAACATGATCCTCGCATTAAGGCCATCAAAATGAACAACAGTTACTGGGTGGCCACCCTCCTGGATCCCCGGTACAAAACAAAACTCAGCACTTTCCTTCCACCCACTCAAATAGAGAGTAAAATGCAGGAAATGGAGACCTTGCTGATTGGGTCAACTGGAGACATCTGTTGCGTCCCGCTTTTACGTTCCCCAAATTTCACGTGGAACAACATCAGCGATGTGACAGCAGTAGAGTGCCAAGTAGGCATAGCGGCAGCAGCAGGCAAGATGGCAGAAGCCTAATGGTCTTTATTTACCACCTCACCAACGCATGCAATGCAGGGCACACATCCAACACACAGAGATCAGCTTAAGATCATGGTGCACGACTATCTGCGTCTCAACACCGGTGTTTTTGTATGTGTTCCCGACCCAATAGACTTCTGGGTATCCAAAATGGACGAATGGCCCGAGCTGGCTCGCCACCCATAGAGGTGTTGTCCTGCCCAGCAAACCACGTCATATCTGAGCGGACCTCAGCACAGCTGGAGGAGTCATTTCAGACAAACGCATCCGGCTTTCCACAGATAATGTGGATCGTTTGACTTTCATCAAGATGAATCAGGCATGGATCTCTGATGATGTTGTGGCCCCAATTGCCGAGGACACCGATTAGTTGCCGGTCTACTTCACATTCCTTTTCAAACAGAAATGGTCTCTTGAAAACTTTTTTTTTAAATAATAATTTCTTACTGCAATTTTTATTCTCTTTTCCTCTTTTATTCTCTTTTGCTGTGAGAAGACTGTAAAAGACAGCAAGGTTTCATGACAACACCGTATTCCATTTACTCACTTTTAAACTTAAGAAGTTTTCGCATTGTCAAAGGTTTTTGAGGTCATGTTGCTGTGAGATACAGGTATAATTATGGTCCTTTGGAACAGAAATGTGGCTTTTAAGTGGCATTTTCCCCCCTCACAATTTTTAATAGTGGCTGAGAAGTCATATTTATAATTTTTTGGGTCATGTAGCTGTGAAATACAGCAATAAAACATGGTCCTTTGGAACAGAAATGTGGCTTCTAGTGGGGATTTCTCCCTCAAAATTTTTAAACATGGCTGAGGAGTGATAGTTATAATTTTTTTGGGGCATGTAGCTGTGATATACAGGGAATAATCATGGTCCTTTGGAACAGAAATGTGGCTTCTAAGTGCATTTCTCCCTCACAATTTTTAACAGTGGTGAGAAGTCATTTTATAATTTTTTGAGTCATGCTGCTTTGAAATGCAGCAATACAAAAGGTCCTATTATAAAAAAATGTTGTTTTTCTAACAGACATTTGTTCTTCACAATTGACCAAAGTGGGTCAAGGGTCATGCTTTGAATTTTTGGGGGGATTTTGCTGTGACATGCAGCTATACTAACGGTCCTATTCGAAAAAATGTTGTTTCTAACAGACATTTGTTCTTCACAATTGTCCAAAGTGGCTCAAGGGTTATGCTTTGAATTTTTGGGGGCATTTTGCTGTGACATGCAGGTTTACTACAGGTCCTATTCTAAAAAATGTTGTTTCTAACAGACATTTGTTTTTTCACAATTGTCCAAAGTGGCTCAAGGGTGATGCTTTGAATTTTTGGAGGCATTTTGCTGTGACATGCAGCTATACTACAGGTCCTATTCTAAAAAATGTTGTTTCAACAGACATTTGTTCTTCACAATTTTCAAAAGTGGCTCAAGGGTGATGGTGCTGTCAGAAACAGGAATAGGTAGGACACGTTAATGGACACATATTGCAAAATGACTTGTTTTTTGCAAGATCTTTAACATAGCTATCAATCCCTGATTGAGACAACCCATTTAATACAATGAAAAAAAGAGAAACAAAGACATGGTGGGATTCCATCCTATTTTAAAAATGGGGTTTTTCTAGAATTAAACTACTAAAAAACTTGCATGTACAAAATAGCTGGTAAAAAAATTCCTCTGAATTGTACAAGGGAGTGTGGGGGTTAGCATCAACACTCAGGTAGCAGCCCGGGCTTTGGCAGCAGAGACAGGGACACAGCATTAAAAGTCCAAGGGCCAGGCTGTGCCTGGGTTTATTAGAAGGCAACAAAATAACACAGCCTTTAAAGTCAGGCAAAATATACAAAACAAAATCCTGCTCGGCTGAGCGCTAACTAAACCGTAATGGCCCTGACGCAGCAGAGACACACTCAGTGCCTCTTGTACAGAACCTTTACATGCGTAACAGGGCTGCTTTACCATGTGGCTTTTAGCACTCCGCCATCAGCAGCCATGACAGGCCTGCAAGACCCAGGGTTTATAGGCCTTAGCCCCGCCCTCACCTGGGCGTGGGAGTGGCCACCCACCCAGCTCTTTGACCACTCCAGGTAAAGCCGACCCGGACACAAGCGATTGGAACCGCTTATTACTAAACATGTCAGCAGCATAGTGCTACTGAACACA
>JAODAL010044878.1:0-32467 GCA_025379985.1 Phyllomedusa bahiana | reverse complement strand
ATGACCCGGATCTACAGAGTCAGACAGTGCGCTTGGGTCCCTCTTGTTAAAGACCCAGCCCTAAGTAGTCACAAAAATGGAGGAGTCCAGTTGTAAACTAAAAATGGTGGTTAAAAGATCTTTCATGGGCATTTTTTTATCTGTGGGTCATGCAGGTTTTTGAGGGTCATGCTGCGTCAGAGACAGGATAGTCAATGTCCAGTTCAACTAAAATGGTGGATCAAAGACTACTTTCATCTGGCACTTTTTAATCTGTGGGTCATGCAGGTTTGAGGGTCATGCTGCTGTGGTACAGGGACAGGTATAGTCAATGTTCCAGTTCAACTAAAATGGTGGTTCAAAGACTACTTTCTTTGGCACTTTTAATATGAGAGTCCATTAAGGGATCTGTGTAGTTTTGGGGTCATGCTGATTAAGACAGGGATTTTCAATGTCCAAGTTCAACTAAAAGTGTGGTTCAAATACTACTTTCTTTGGCACTTTTTAATCTAGTGGTCATGCAGTTTGAGGGTCATGCTGCGTTCAAGGACAGGCATAGTCAATGTCCAGTTCAACTAAAATGGTGGATCAAAGACTACTTTCTTCTGGCACTTTTTAATCTGTGGGTCAAGCAGGTTTGAGTGTCATGCTGTGGTAAAGGACATGGATAGTCAATGTCCACTTCACTAAAATACTGGTTCAAATAATAGTTTCATTAGGCACTTTTTAATCTCAGGGTCCATAAGGGCATCTGTGTGGGTTTTGGGGTCATGCTGCATTAAAGAACATGGATAATCAATGTCCATTTCGCTAAAATAGTGGTTCAAATACTTGTTTCTTCCAGCACTTTTTATTCTGAGGTTCCATCAAGAAAATCTTTTTCAAAAATATTCAAATTCTGCGACAGGACTCAATCCTTAAAGATTATGTGGAAAAGGGTATTAAGTTTGTCTCAAAGAGAGGGAAAACATTAGGCAATGAGTTGTCCCCCAGTTTGTTTCAGAGTAAAACCTATGGTACATGGCTTCAACATGTGGGATGTTTCCCTTGCGGTAAAAATAGATGCAATTTATGCCCTATAATTATCAAGGGAGATACATTTTGGGATAGTGATAGATCTAAACAGTTTAAAATGAAAAATTATATTAACTGTGAATCTAATCACATCATTTATTACATTGTATGCAATCAATGCAATACAATGTACATAGGTAGTACAATCAGAAAATTAAAACAAAGGATAGCAGAGCACCTTACGGGAATAAAGAATAAACAAGCACATACCTCTGGGGCCGCCAGGCATTTTGTTGAACGTCATGACAGCAAAATCGCTACCTTACATTGCGGTGCGATTGAGAGAGTAACCAAACCACCGCGTGGAGGGGACTGGGAGCACAAAACCAGACTGCGTGAGGCTTTTTGGATTATGTCATGTGACACACGTTTCCCAAAGGGTATGAACCTACGTAATGATCTGATGTATATCTCATGAGAGTAATTTTTGTTTGCGTATAGGGAACATATCTTGAAGTTATAAATGTATAAAAATGTATAGATATTTACCATAGGACAGCATAGAGTTAAAAGAATTAATCACGCCTGTTTATCCTTCTTTCCCCTCCCCTTTCTTTACCATGTGTAGCTATGACGTTGTTTTTAATGTGTATTTAAGAGCACCTGTTTTTTGATACGTTGTATGCCGTGATCAAGGGTCCAGAGAGACCAGAAACGCGTTGGCGTTCACATTGTATCTGCACTGCCCTGTCATGTTTATATTGGAATAAAGAAGTTTTTACTTTCCTGCTGGAGTCTCTACTTGTGGATGTACATTTTGGGTCCATCAAGGACATCTTTGCTGGTTTTGGGGTCATGCCGCTGTAAAAAAACCCAATAGTAAAGGTCTTATTGAAAAAAGCGTATTTTCCCTGCTTCAAGGCCAGTTACTAGGTGTCCACCCTCCTTGATCCACGTTTCAAATCAAAAGTGAGCAATTTCCTTCCACCCACACAAATTGACAATAGAATGCAGGAATTTGAGACAGGGCTCGTTGACCAAATGGACCCTCTAGGGCCCTGCCAGCTGAACCTCCGCGTTCCCGGTTGGGACGTTCTTGCTGCCACCACATATGTGATGAGATGTTGTTCCCTGGTGCAAAAAATGATAGGGTTCTCCTGCCAGTTCCCATGTGCCATTCCATTACCGGTGTCTTGTTTTGTGTGAAAGGGGCCCCTTTGCAGCTGCTACCGCTGTACCTGCTGTGGCTATGCCGTCCTCATGTTTTCGGTTAGCCATTAAACATCATGAACTATTTTAGCATACTGTCACGAGCAGCGCCGCAGCCCATGGTCCGTGCTGTGGGCGCGCTTGTAACCCCGTTGTCCCAATTGCGCCCGGGGCGGGTGGCACCGCGGTCCGTGGGCGCACCCGCTCCCTCGGTCGCCCTTCCTTACTTGACCACGCTCCAGCTCTGTCTCTGCCATCTGCGAGCCGGAGCGCGCGACCCCGCTCCTTAGGGCGCGTGCGCGTTGGCTCTGTCAAATTTAAAGGGCCAGCACGCCGGTAATTGGTGTTGCCGGCCGCTGACCCTATATAATGGCTCCACCTTTTCCGTGTACTCGCCTATTCCATAGTGCCCATACCTATGCGAGGAAGCCCTTTCTATGTCCCGGTTCCCTTTTCTGTGTACTAGTCCTTCCGGATTACGTTCTTTGACCTACTGGCCCATCCCTGACTATGAGTTTGCCTGCTGATTCGGTACTGCGTTATACCTTGGCCACCGCCGCAAGCAAGTCACATCAGGGGTAGCGACCTGGTGGAATCCCGCCGCAATAAAGTTCATCCCGCTTTGGGGCGGGCTCTGGTGAAAACCGGGACCAATTAGACACGTCCCTGGTTTTGGCAAACCGCCATCGCTTTTTGGTTGCCCAGTGGATCCACTACCTAGGACCGTTACAGCTCTACCTAGGACCGTTACACATATGAATTTTTTTCTGTTACTTTTATAGCCAAATTGTCTTGCCTAAGATGTAGCACGTATCCAGTTAACTGTTGTGGATGTTAATTCCAGCTTCTCCTCACCTGTTTAGATGTAAGAATGAAGCTGTTGTTCCTCTCCCATAGACTGTAATGGTCATCGGCAATTATCGTCTATCGACACGATAATTGCCGATCTCGACTATCGACTCGATAACAATTTTGACACAATCGCTCATCACTAATTCTAATGACTTATTTTATTTCCAGCCTGTCTATAACCTGTCTATAACCTATGTTAGGCGCATAAGTAATGCGCCTAAGTTCCCTAATGCGCCTAACATGTAGGCGAAGCACGTCAAACTATACACACCATTTATGAACGAACAAAAAACACTTTCATACATCAGGCGCATTATACACTGGAAAAAACATGAGAAAATGAGCTTTGACGCGCCTGCGTTCATACATGTCGCCCTTGGTGTCTGTTCAGACCTCCACATTTCAGGGAGAGAAGTTTCCAACTATATACTAATCGGATTCAAAAACCCTAAGTGGATGGGCCCTGTGATTGTATTGTTGTAGAAGGCAGTGGCTGCTTCTGGTCATCAAACAAGCATTTGATAGAAAGATTTGGTGTAAGAGAGTCAGAGAAAATGGGAGGGTTAAGGTCTAGGAGGTTCCTGTGGTGGTGCACTAGATTTGAGACAGGTGGGGAGGTGGAGAGTGTGGTGAAGGTAAGCAGATTTTTATTCCATATATGTTCCTTCATAATTTTCAGACCTTTAATAGCTTGGAGCAATCAGATAAGAGAAAGAGCAGGGACAGGTGATGGTAACCAAGAGAAATGTGTGCACTAGCAGTAGATAAAATGCACTTTATCTCTTAAACATAGCAAAACCATAATATCCCTACATGATAAAAGTTATCCCTGTGGTGAGAAAACCCCTTTAAAGTTCCAAACAGAATAATGAGCTTCTAGTTATGTTTGTTTACAGTGAAAAAATATTCATAGTTTCATTAAATTGTCAGGAGCACAATTAAAATACATGTCAATTTACTATTTTACTTACAGGGTAAAGAAATTAATATTTCTTGGTCTCCGTTTAATCTCTGATGTCATTTTGAGTCACAACAGAAGAGATGAGTTTGGTTTTTGTTCTGTTTCTTTTCTTTATTAAATGTACCTTGGGAAATGAGGCCACAATCTGATTAGGGCTCCTTGATGTGTGTTGGAAATGCAAAAATCAATGTGGATTATTTATTAAAACAATTCATGCAATACAGCAGCACACAAAATCCCTACAGCTCTGTACTACAAGGTCAGTTCTTGAACCACTATAAGCTGCTTTGGTACAGCACCAAACAGAATATATTGGTGATATGACACAATCCCATATACAGATACAGTCAAGGTCATCTTGACTGTGATATCATGGTTTTTCATGTTATCTGCACTTATATGTAAACAAAAGACATTGAAAGGCAGTGAAAAAGTTGAGATAACATTTTGTACCATGGTAACACGGTGCGTTATCTGTCATGTTTAGTTTTGCTACACCTGTAAATCTAACAGAGAAAATGTCTATTTGGGTCCATATAAAATGATAGGCATAAAGAAGTACGATATTGCTCGGGAATCTCAGAATAACTTTAACACTATATTTACACAAAAAAAATCTCGTGGAATTCAATAACTTTAATAATAATTCATAAATCTTTATTGTGAAAATGGTCATAAAAAATAGGTATGAGAACACAAACCATCCATGAGTAAAATAAAAAATACAAATACTGTTATAAAATATTAATTAATAACATAAAATATACTTTATATGTCCAGGACAAATCATAAGAGAGATTTCAAGTGTGAAAGAAACATCTACACAAAAGTGAGTACATCCCTCACATATTTGTAAATATTGTATTATATCTACAGATGGGTGAATTTCTCAAAAATTCGGTTTCCCGACTTTGACGAATTTTCCGACAAAATCCGTTTCGGTCCAAATTACTTCGGGATGAATCACATTAAAAACAGCTATTTCCTGGCTGCACAGAGCCTGTAGGGTGCTGTAGAACGTTGTGCCATGCTTAAATATGCAGAGGTAGCTTGGTTTGGTCTTCATACAATGCTGTGTTTTAGTATGACATGCATATGACTGCCGCATCTCTTAGAATCGCTTCACTCTAAAATTCCCTGGGCACTTACAGGGGCAAAACTGACCAAAAAACTGAAGCGGCAATGCAGCCTGACAATGTCATGGCAGTGCCAGCTGGAAAAAAACAAGCTGAGGGCTAAGATCCTACCATAGCGTCAAAGAACACAGTAGTAGGTTACTGGAGCTGCCACAGGTCTCAGTACAGTACGGGGACGTCACAGCAGGGGTAACTCCATAAGGCCAGAGCTTTAAACCGTCACAGAATATGACAAACGCTGATACATGTAGAGGCCCTCCCGAATGAGTGGAGAGGGTGTCGGCAGTAATTTTGCGTTGATGTCTCTGATCATTTTGCCCTTCCTTTTATCCGTCAGTGTCCGCTTTCAATCGATCAATAATCCATCAGTATTGCCAAGGCCAAAAACAAACAGGAGTTGATACAAAACAGAGATGACCAGTAAATGGGATATTTGCATGTCTTCTATGTTCTGTATCCACTCCTGCTTTTGGCTAGACAATCCGGATCCTTCCCATTCCTTCTGACAGGTGAAAAGAAGGGGAAAACTAAACATAGTGGCAACGTCAGAGTGGTGAGGGTGGAAACAGCATTAGGAAACCACCGGGTGTTCCAGTGAGACAGCGGTCACTTTGCAGCAGCATGAGTAGGCCACAGAGTGGCACAATGACAAATTCTGAAGGTGGCAGCAACATCAGGAGCCCACAAAGTGTCACAATGACACAGTGTGGAGAGGACGTCATCAACAGCAGCAGCATGAGGTCAGACAGTGGCACAATGACACAGTGTGGAGGGCACGGCAGCAGCCACAGCAGCCAGCATGAGGTCAGACAGTGGCATAATGACATTCTGGAGGAGGCAAAAACAGGAGTAGGCCACAGAGTGGCACAATGACAGAGTGTGGAGGTCACGGCAGGAGTATCAGCAGCAGCATGAAGTCAGAGAGTGGCACAATGACACAGTGTGGAGGTCACGGCACTAGCAGCAGCAGCATGAGGTCATAATGTGGTACAGAGTGTGGAAGTGGGTGGCAATACCAGTCCTTGGTAAAGATGGTGGTAGGCAGATGGAGAAACTGGCAGCAGATGTGTAGCATCAGGCGGGTGGCAGCATCAGAATAGTGGCTGAGGCAGGTAGTTTGAACCCAGACTCATTTCTCAAAGTTTTGGTGAGGCGTCATGGCTGATGTAATCTGACGCCTAAGACATTGGAAAACCTGGCCGATCCACGCCTGATTCCTCTTGACAAAGGTCAGTCATTCCACATTTCCGGTGGACAAGCGGGTTCTCCTTGGGGTAACAATGGCCCCCACCGCACTGAACACCCGCTCTGATGCCACACTACCGGCCGGGCAGTACAGCTTCTCCACTGCAAACTCGGCAAGTTGCGGCCACACATCCACTTAGTCAGGTGGATCTTCTAACTGGGGTAGCAGAGTGCTCTCTAAGTAGGCCACCACCTGTTGGATCAGGGTCTGCTTCAGGTCCTGCTGCTGCTGCTGCTGCTGCTGGCAAGTACCCAGGTGAAGGAAGCTGCTCATCAGCGACTCCAGACTTAGGTTGCTGCTGATGGAGCTGGTACTGCTCCTACCCCCCCTCCCCCCCACCTTCCCACAGCAGCCGCGGCAGTGGTACGTGAGCACTGAGGAACCCCTCGGTCAGACCTGTCAGAGGATGGACGATGCGGCACATAGGCAGCAGCCAACTGACTACGGAGGATTACTCTATAGTATTTGAGTTTGTCCTCCCTCTCAGCAGTTGGAAAAAAGGCTCCCATTTTGGACTAATAGCGAGGGTCCAAGAGGGTGGAGAGCCAGAGGTCATCCCTCTGCCAGATAGTGACTATTCGGCTGTCACTAGCAAGGCAAATCAGCATGCTGCGGGCCATCTGCACAAGGGACTCTGAGGGACTCTCTTCCTCCATCTCCACTGTATACTGCCACAGTGCTTGCGGGCCATCTGCCTCGTCTTCTTCATCTCCATCTACCTCCTCCAGCTGCTCCTGCTCCTCCACTCCTGTGACCTGGGTAGAAAAACCACTTATTTCACCAGACAATTCTTGTGCTCCAATGTCCTCCTCCTCTTCCTCCTCCAGTTCAGTCCCCACCGGACTTATGTGGCCACAAGATGTAGTCGCCACCTCTCCATTCTCCGGTCTAGACAGATTTTTCAGCATCTGTTCCAGGACATGAAGCAGTGGAATGACGTTATTCATCCCGTAGTCCTGGCGACTGACAAATAATATCGCCTACTCAAATGTCCTCAGTAGGGATGAGCGATTATAATCAACAAAGTTTAAATCGGCACGGTTTTTAGGTTGATCGGAAATTTCCGATCACGCGATATTTTAGGTGAGAATCTGCGCATAATCTATTACTATCGCGCCATTTTCGGTGCTTCCTGTCATTTTGGCGGCCAGCAAATCAGCTTAGAGCATAGAGCAGGGTGAGCTGGGTGTGCGACGTCATGACTGTAATGTGTATGGTTGTCATTGGCTGGAAAAATCACATGACCTCGTTTTGCATAGAACAGCGTTTCCTGTTCATCATCAGTGTTTCAGTGTCTCTCACTAGAGCAGGACGTGTGCTAGATCTCTCTCAATACAGCTCAGCTCAGAGACACAGTTCTCTTTATTCATACAGACAACTATACTTTTAGCAGTCAACATTAGAACATAGGTAGATTAGAGAATTTCAGCTCTTAGTTAGTTAGACAGAGACTTTTAAAAAAAGCATCTAGCACTGTACAGCCGCGGGGGGGGGGGGGGGGAGGGGGGAAGCGAACACAGGCAGGCAGGAAGGCTTTTGAAAGGAGAGTGTATATTGTGCAGCCCAGACTCTGCTTTGAACCTGCATTGAAATGGCTTTTTTTTATTTACCAGTTTTTGGCCAGCACACCTTGCACCTGAGGTGAAATAGGACCTTTTATTTTGTGCAGCCCAGTTTTGCTCAAAAATCCACCTTGTACTTACATTACGATACAGAAATTTGCTAGTAACTGCTGTTTAGTGTTCAGCGATTATTATCGACAAAGTTGAAATCGGCACAGTTTTTATGGTGATCGGATTTTTTAGATCATGCGATAATTTAGGTTAAAATCTGTGCATCATCTCTTAAGATCGCGCCTTTTTCAGCGCTTCCTGTAATTTTGGCAGCCAGCAAATCAGATTACAGAATAGAGCAGGGTGAGATGTGTGTGCGACGTCATGACTGGGATGTGTATGGTTGCGATTGGCTGGAAAAATCACATGACCTCGTTTTACATAGAACAGCGTTTCCTGTTCAGCCTCAGTGTCTCTCAGCGTCTCAGAGCAGAAGGACGTGCGCTCTGCTTGAGTCCAAAAAGCTCAGCGAAATTATTATATTTCTTCACAGAGAAACCTCTACTATTAGCTGTGATCCTTACAATTTAGTTAGATTAGAGATTGGAAGATTTTATATAGTTAGGTAAAGAATTTTAAAGGAGCATCTACCGCTGTAAAGTCACGGGGGGGAGCGGAGGGGAGGCCCCCGTGGGCGAACACAGACAAGCTCTATAAAGAATACTGGATAAAATTCACCAAGACTTAGTGTAGACATTGCAATAGCTTTATTATTAACAGTTTTCTATTGAAATATTTCCTGGATATTGGGCAGCCTGAACTTATAGGATACACATCTTTTCTAGTAACTGCAGGTCTCTTTGTTAGATGCAAAACTCAACTTTTATTATCAGTATACATTTCAGATAAGTGTTCATTTTCAATTTTGCCCATTCCACTTTTGTTGATATAGCCAACTTGCACTTAAATTTGAATCCAGCAATTTTATAGTCACCACAGGTGAATTGAAAGGTGCAAAAAATATCTTGTATTATACGAATAGACAAGCTCTATAAAGAATACTGGATAAAGTTCACCAAGACTTAGTGTAGACATTGCAATAGCTTTATTATTAACAGTTTTCTATTGAAATATTTCCTGGATATTGGGCAGCCTGAACTTATAGGATACACATCTTTTCTAGTAACTGCAGGTCTCTTTGTTAGGTGCAAAACTCCACTTTTATTATCAGTATACATTTCAGATAGGTGTTCATTTTCAATTTTGCCCATTCCACCTTTGTTGATATATCCACCTTGTACTTAAATTAGAATCCAGCAAGTCAGCACAGGTTGATAGGTGCCAAAAATACCTTGTAATATCCGAATAAATTTCAGATACGTGTTTTTTGACTTTGGCGCACTACAGCTTTGTTCATTGAGGCACCTTGCACTTAAATGTGAATACTGCAATTTTTTTAGTCACCACAGGTGAATTGATAGGTGCCAAAAATACCTTTTATTATCCGAATACATTTCAGATACGTGTTTTTTCACTTTGGCGCAGGCCGCTTTGTTGATTTGAACTACTTTGCAGTTAAATTTGAATACAGCAATTTTGTAGTCACCACAGGTGAATTGATAGGTGCCAAAAATACCTTTTATTATCCGAATACATTTTTGCCCTGTCCAGATTTGTTGATAGAGCCACCTTGCAGTTAAATTTGAATCCAGCAATTGTGTAGTTACCACAGGTGAATTGATAGGTGCCAAAAAATACCTTTTATTATCCGAATACATTACAGATACGTGTTTTTTGCACTTTTGCCCAGTCCAGATTTGTTGATAGAGCCACCTTGCAGTTAAATTTGAATCCAGCAATTGTGTAGTTACCACAGGTGAATTGATAGGTGCCAAAAAATACCTTTTATTATCCGAATACATTACAGATACGTGTTTTTTGACTTTGGTGCACTACAGCTTTGTTCATTGAGGCACCTTGCACTTAAATGTGAATACTGCAATTTTTTAGTCACCACAGGTGAATTGATAGGTGCCAAAAATACCTTTTATTATCCGAATACATTTCAGATACGTGTTTTTTCACTTTGGCGCAGGCCAGCTTTGTTGATAGATCTACTTTGCAGTTAAATTTGAATACAGCAATTTTGTAGTCACCATAGGTGAATTGATAGGTGCCAAAAATACCTTTTATTATCCGAATACATTTCAGATACGTGTTTTTTCACTTTGGCGCAGGTCAGCTTTGTTGATAGATCTACTTTGCAGTTAAATTTGAATACAGCAATTTTGTAGTCACCACAGGTGAATTGATAGGTGCCAAAAATACCTTTTATTATCCGAATACATTACAGATACGTGTTTTTTGCACTTTTGCCCAGTCCAGATTTGTTGATAGAGCCACCTTGCAGTTAAATTTTAATCCAGCAATTGTGTAGTCACCACAGGTGAATTGATAGGAGCCAAAAAATACCTTTTATTATCCGAATACATTTCAGATACGTGTTTTTTCACTTTGGCGCAGGCCAGCTTTGTTGACTTGATAGATCTACTTTGCAGTTATATTTGAATCCAGCAATTTTGTTTTGATTTGAGGGATTTGAGAATAGCTGTGATTTGCCGTCTTTTAATAAGAGACTTTCCAAAACTCTTCCATACCTTCTCAAATTTGTATATTTCTGAACATGGAGCGAAATTCAGGTGGTAAGCGAGCAAAGAGGGGGGTAGGACATGGAGGTAGAGGTACGAGAGAAGGTGCTCCTTCCAGTGCTGGCGACAATACGCATGCCAGGGATCTCAGTTGCAGGACCGTCAGGCCTGTCATCGCAGGGTCAGGGCCCTGTGAATCTCTGTAACGAACAGCGTCGCCAATCTGTCCTTCAGTGGTTAATGCAACCTGCATCCAGCAGTCTTACCCCCTCGTCCTCCCAGTCACGGCCACAAATGTCGTCATCAGCATCCCCAAAGCATCCGTCCAACATGAAGCAGCCAAATGTCAACTCGTGAAACCCACCACTGTGTTAAAATCCATTTTCTGAAGACCTCTTTGATGACAAAATGCAGTTGGGGTCAGAAGGCATGTTAAAAGATAAAGGGCAAAGAGGATGATTTTCTCTGCTCTGACGCCAGTTACTGATGCCATCAGAGGGGGAGAGGAAGCCGGTCAATCGGCAAAAACCCCGGGCGGTCGGCAACGCCTTGCAGTCCCTCTTGCTTGTAGCCGCAGCTCCTGGATGTAGAATGTCAGGACGACGAAAGTCACCTGTGTTGATGATGTTTGATGATGACATTGCGGATCCAACGTGGTCTTTTTCAGCAGAATTTGCTTGCGAGCGCTTCATCACTGGACGAGGAGGAAGACGATGGGGTAGTGGGCGTAAGGGTTGCGCCCCAAAAAGGGAGAGGGCGGTCGCAGAAGTCTGCTGATTGATTCCGCCAGCCACGGTCAGCGCAAACCCCGCTCCTCGCTTATCACCGTCAAAAAGGTCCAGGACCTCTCAAGCCTGGGCCTTCTTTGACCAAGCCTTGATTCACCCCGCGATGTCATATGCCGCCTTTGCCGTAAAGCATAAGTAGAGGCAAGAACCCTTTGGGGGTTAACCACCACCAACATGTCTAGTCACATGCAGCGAATGATGAGTTGAAATGGAGGCACACTTGGCCAAAAAAGGCCAGACCGACGCCGGGCCTTCAACCACCCGTCACACCCTCTGTCTCCGCCTCCTCCGCCACCCCCAAGCGTTCCTCAGCTGCCCATGTCTCTCAGAGTCATTATAAGGGATCAGCCTCCGCTTCAGTCTCCACCGTCGCCGAGTACCCAGCACCACCAGAAACCCATCCTACCCTTCTCCTTCCACCAGTTTGACGAACTGCACGCCGTACAGCGGCCCAGTTTTAGCAGCAGCCTTCTGTCTTCCAGGTTTGGGAGCAGGGAAAAAACACTTTAACCCAAACCCTCCAAAAGCCAAAAGCCTGAATGTCGGCATTGCCAGGATTTTGGCCCTTTGGAAATGTTGCCTTTCCGTCTGGTGGACACAGATGGGTTCCGCCACGTCATGGCCCTTGCCTGCCCCAATACCAGATGCCGAGCAGGCAAATTTTTTTGCCAGAAAAGCCGTCCCTGGGCCCCGGCCAGCCACGTGTCAACTAAAATTTCAAACGCGTTGTCTGCATCTGTGGCTGGAAAAGTCCATCTGACCACCCCACACATGGACTAGTAAGCACGGCCAAGGCCGCTATATCTCTGTGACAGCTCACTGGGTGAGCTGGGTGGATGTCCCTGGGGGTGAGGGTGGATCTCAGGCTCGGCGCACGCTCTTCAAAACCGCAGGAATGGTGCAGGGTTCATTCCCCCAAGGTCCTCTGGTGGCATCACGTGCCCAGAGAAACCAGGCCGTGTTGAAATTAATCTGTCTTGGAGACTGTCCACACACAGGTCAGGAGATGTGGACAGCTCTCCGCAACGAGACCGAGCGCTAGCTGGGTGCCAAGAACCTTGTGCCAGGCAAGGTGGTGTGCGATAATGGCGAAATCTGCTAGCCGCCCTTAAGATCGGTAGGCTGGAGCACATCCCTTGCCTGGCACATGTCCTGAACCATGTCGTCCAGAAATTTCTAAAGAGCTACCCGGGTCTGGACTGCCTGCTGAGGAAGGCTCGAAGTCTAAGTTCGCACTTCCGCCGTTCACACCCTGCTTCGTCCCGCCTGGCTGCGTTGCAGCGTCAGCTCGGCCTCCCCGTCAACCGTTTCATTGTTGACGTGGCAACACGCTGGAATTCCACCCTCCACATGCTCCAGCGATTGTGGCAGCAGCGCAATGCCATTACGCAGTACGAAGTGACACATGGCCTGACAAGCAGCGGTGCGGACCTCGGGGTGTTGAGCCACCGAGAGTGGAGGCAGGTGAAAGAGTTCTGCACCATCCTTGCCAGTTTTGAAGAAGCCACCAAAATGGTCAGTGCGGACAATGCCCTTGTCAGCATGAGCATTGTGGTGATCTTAGTTCTGGAACGATCGTTGGACACTCTGAAACAACAGGTCCCGCCAGCGACGGAGGAGGAGATGGACACAGATGCGGACACGGAGCCTTTCTCTCCGTCAAATCCACAAGGCCCGACAGTTTCACAATTTCATCGGTCTTCATTAGGCAGTGGTTCAGGGTCCAGAGCTAGTGCAAGGTGGCGCATCAGCTCTCAGGGTGCATCATCTCAGGCAAGTCAGGGCTGTGTTGAAGCTGTGCCGGAGGCAGCGGAGGAGGAGGAGGAGGAGGAGGAGGAGGTATTCCTAGACACCGATGTTACCGACGTCCCTGCCTTGGAAAGAGGTTGGCGCGAATTTGAGGTGGAGGAGGAAGATGAGGAAGATCAGTTTGCTAGTGCCCTTCGACCCAGAGGCTTGGGAAATCAAGGCTCCATCTCTCACATGAGTGCTTGGATGCTCCATTTCCTCCAACATGATCCTCGCATTAAGGCCATCAAAATGAACAACAGTTACTGGGTGGCCACCCTCCTGGATCCCCGGTACAAAACAAAAATCAGCACTTTCCTTCCACCCACCCAAATAGAGAGTAAAATGCAGGAAATGGAGACCTTGCTGATTGATCAACTGGAGACATCTGTTGCGTCTGCTTCACGTTCCCCAAATGTCACGGTGGAACAACATCAGCGACGTGACAGCAGTAGAGTGCCAAGTAGGCGTAGCGGCAGCAGCAGGCAAGGTGGCAGAAGCCTAATGGGTGACCTCTGGCAATCTTTGTTTACCACCTCACCAACGCATGCAATGCAGGGCACACATCCAACACACAGAGATCAGCTTAAGATCATGGTGCACGACTATCTGCGTCTCAACACCGATGTTTTTGTATGTGTTCCGGACCCAATAGACTTCTGGGTATCCAAAATGGACGAATGGCCCGAGCTGGCTCGTCACGCCATAGAGGTGTTGTCCTGCCCAGCAGCCAGCGTCATATCTGAGCGGACCTTCAGCACAGCTGGAGGAGTCATTACAGACAAACGCATCCGGCTTTCCACAGATAACGTGGATCGTTTGACTTTCATCAAGATGAATCAGGCATGGATCTCTGATGATGTTGTGGCCCCAATTGCCGAGGTCACCGATTAGTTGCCGGTCTACTTCACATTCCTCTTCAAACAGAAATGGTCCTCTTGAAAAATGTTTTTTAAAATGATAATTTCTTACTGCAATTTTTATTCTCTTTTCCCAACAGTTCATTTTGCTGGTTTTGCTGTGAGGAGACTGTAAAAGACAGCAAGGTTTTATGACAACACCATATTCCATTTACTCACTTTATCTTAAGAAGTTTTCGCATTGTCAATGGTTTTGAGGTCATGTTGCTGTGAGATACAGCTATAATTATGGTCCTTTGGAACAGAAATGTGGCTTTTAAGTGGCATTTCTCCCTCACAATTTTTAATAGTGGCTGAGAAGTCATATTTATAATTTTTTGGGGTCATGTAGCTGTGAGATACAGCAATAATCATGGTCCTTTGGAACAGAAATGTGGCTTTTAAGTGGCATTTCTCCCTCACAATTTTTAACAGTGGCTGAGAAGTCATTTTTATAATTTTTTGGGTCATGCTGCTTTGAAATGCAGCAATACTACAGGTCCTATTATAAAAAAATGTTGTTTCTAACAGACATTTGTTCTTCACAATTGTCCAAAGTGGCTCAAGGGTCATGCTTTGAATTTTTGGGGGCATTTTGCTGTGAAATGCAGCTATACTACAGGTCCTATTATAAAAAAAAATGTTGTTTCTAACAGACATTTGTTCTTCACAATTGTCCAAAGTGGCTCAAGGGTCATGCTTTGAATTTTTGGGGGCATTTTGCTTTGAAATGCAGCTATACTACAGGTCCTATTATAAAAAAAATGTTGTTTCTAACAGACATTTGTTCTTCACAATTGTCAAGAGTGGCTCAAGGGTGATGGTGCTGTCAGAAACAGGAATAGGTAGGACACTGTTAATGGACACATATTGCAAAATGACTTGTTTTTGCAAGATCTTTAACATAGCTATCAATCCCTGTATTGAGACAACCCATTTAATACAATTAAAAAAAGAGAAACAAAGACATGGTGGGATTCCATCCTATTTTAAAAATGTGTTTTCTAGAATTAAACTACTAAAAAACTTGCATGTACAAAATAGCTGGTAAAAAAATTCCTCTGAATTGTACAAGGGAGGTACAGGAAAACTTGACCAGATGTAGGTTATTCAGAGGACATGGAGTATGGAGCACGGACAGAGAACAAAGTACAGAGACAATTTCCTCCAGCACGTTGAGTAAAATGAGAAAAAGAATGCCAAGAAAAAGGGCACCTGGGTGTAACAGGAGCGTTAACCACCAGTATTTCCAAGTGAAGCTCAAGTGGTCCGCACTCATACGGAGGGGCAAGCGCTACCCAGGTCTTGACTGTGTACTGAGGAAGGCTGGAGTTCTCACACTTCCGCTTCCGCACTCTGCTTCAGCACGACAGTTTTCGTTGCTGCGTCATCAGGGCATTTTAACCTGTGTGTTAATAGATGACGGACGCCAGCCTGGGCTCTCACCGCACCCACTGTAACTCCGGCCCTGGGTCATGCTGTGGCACAGGACAGGTATAGTCAATGTCCAGTTCAACTAAAATGGTGGTTGAAAGACTCCTTTTTCCGGCACTTTTTAATCTGGGGATCAGACAGGTTTAATGGTCATACTGTGGCCCAGGACAGGGACAGTATATGTCCAGTTCAACTAAAATGGTGGTTGAAAGACTCCTTTTTCCGGCACTTTTTAATCTGTGGGTCAGACAGGTTTAAGGGTCATGCTGCGGTCCAGGACAGGGTTTGTCAATGTCCAGTTCAACTAAAATGGTGGTTGAAAGACTCCTTTTTCTGGCACTTTTTAATCTGGGGGTCAGACAGGTTTAATGGTCATACTGCGGTCCAGGACAGTTCTAGTCAATGTCCAGTTCAACTAAAATGGTGGTTGAAAGACTCCTTTTCCCGGCACTTTTTAATCTGGGGGTCAGACAGGTTTAATGGTCATACTGCGGTCCAGGACAGGTATAGTCAATGTCAAGTTCAACTAAAATGGTGGTTGAAAGACTCCTTTTTCCGGCACTTTTTAATCTGGGGTCATGCAGGTTTGGGGCTCATGCTGCGTTCCAGGACAGGGATCAATGTCCAGTTCAACTAAAATGGTGGTTCAAAGACTCCTTTTTCCGACACTTTTTAATCTGTGGGTCAGACAGGTTTAAGGGTTATGTTGCGGTCCAGGACAGGGTTTGTCAATGTCCAGTTCAACTAAAATGGTGGTTCAAAGACTACTTTCTTCCGGCACTTTTTAATCTGTGGGTCATGCAGGTTTTTTAGGGTCATGCTGCGTTCCAGGACAGGGATATTCAATGTCCAGTTCAAGTATAATGATGGTTCAAATAATACTGCCTTCTGTCACTTTTTAATTGTGGGTGATGCAGGTTTAAGGGTCATGCTGTGGTACAAGACAGGGATAGTGAATGGTGTGTGACTTTTTTCTGTGGCTTTTATAGCCTAAGTGTTGTGCCTAAGATGTAGCAGGTATCCATTTGACTGTTGTGGCTGTTAATTCCAGCTTCTCCAGCCCTGTTTGGGTGTAAGAATGAAGGTGTTGTTGCTCTCCCATGGACTTTAATGGTCATCGCTCATAATCGACTGCTCACTATCGAAAAACCTTATCGATGGTGGCCGACTATCGACTATCGCCCGATGTCGATAGCCAACGTAATCGCTCAACACTAGTGTTTTTCACTTTGGCGCAGGCCATTTTTGTTCAAAAACCCAGCATGTACTTATATTAGGATACAGAAATTTTCTAGTAATTGCAAGTGTATTTCATAGACGCAAAACCCACCTTTTATTATCCGTATACATTTTAAATAGGTGTTTTTCACTTTGGCGCAGCCCATTTTTGTTCAAAGACCCACCTTGTACGTATATTAGGATACAGAACTTTGCTAGTAATTGCAGGTGTATTTCATAGATGCAAAACTCACCTTTTATTATCTGTATAAATTTTAAATAGGTGTTTTTTCACTTAGGTGCAGCCCAGTTTTGTTCAAAGACCCACCTTGTACTATTACTAGGATACAGAAATTTGCTAGTAATTGCAGGTGTATTTTGTAGGTGCAAAACCCACCTTTTATTATCCGTATACATTTTAAATAGGTGTTTTTCACTTTGGTGCAGCCCAGTTTTGTTCAAAGACCCACCCTGTACTTAAATTACGATACAGAAATTTGCTAGTAATTGCAGGTGTATTTCATAGGTGCAAAACCCACCTTTTATTATCCATATAAATTTAAAATTAGGTGTTTTTCACTTTGGCAAAGCCCAGTTTTGATCAAAGAGCCAGCATGTACTTATATTAGGATATAGAAATTTGCTAGTAATTGCAGATGTATTTCATAGGTGCAAAACTGACCTTTTATTATCCGTATAAATTTTAAATAAGTGATTTTCACTTTGACACAGTCCAGTTTTGTTGAAAATCCCACCTTGTACTTATATTAGGATACAGAAATTTGCTAGCAATTGGAGGTGTATTTCATAGACACAAAACCCACCTTTTATTATCCGTATACATTTTAAATAGGTGTTTTTCACTTTGGCGCAGCCCATTTTTGTTCAAAGACCCACCTTGTACTTATATTAGGATATAGAAATTTGCTAATAATTGCAGGTGTGTTTAATAGATGCAAAACCCACCTTTTATTATCGGTATAAACTTTAAATAGGTGTTTTTCACTTTGGTGCAGTCCAGTTTTGTTCAAAGACCTACCTTGTACTTATATTAGGATACAGAAATTTGCTAGTAATTGCAGGTGTATTTCGTAGGTGCAAAACCCACCTTTTATTATCCGTATACATTTTAAATAGCTGTATTTCACTTTTGTCGGCCCAGTTTTGTTCAAAGAGGCACCTTGTACTTAAATTTGAATACAGAAATTTTGTGGTAAATGCTGTTGTATTTTATTGGTGCAAAACCCCCCCTTTTCTTTTCCATATAACTTTTAAATAGCTGTATTGCACTTTGGTTCGCCTCAGTTTTTTTCAAATAGCCACGTTGTATGACAATTTTGATAGAAAAATTTTCTAGTAACTGTTCTCGTTTGTCATTGCTGCAAAAAAACGCAATTTCTCATCCGTGTAACTTCTGAATAGTTTTATTGTGCTCGGTGAATCTCAGTTTGGCGCAGATAGCGCACTTGTATGATAGTTTGTTGAAAACTATCAATTCCTAGTTCTACTGGGCAGTTGTATATCCCTGGGACTGAAGGAAGAATTCAGTTTCTAATTCTAGTTGGATGTGGGAAAGTAGAGGGATTTAAGAATAGCTGTGATTTGCCGTCATTCAATAAGAGACTGTCAAAAACTCTTCCATACCTTCTTAAATTTTTATCTTTCTGAACATGGAGCGAAATGCAGGTGGTAAGCAAGCAAAGAGGGGGGTAGGACATGGAGGTAGAGGTACAAGAGAAGATGCTCCTTCCAGTGCGGGCGACAAAACGCAATCCAGCGGATCGTCGGTTGCAGGACCATCAGGCCTGTCATCGCTGGGTCGGTGCCCTGTGAATCTCAGTAACGAACATCGTCGCCAATCTGTTCTTCAGTGGTTAATGCAACCTGCATCCAGCAGTCTTACCTTCTAGTCCTCCCAGTCACAGCCACAAATGTCGTCATCATCATCGTCAACATCTGTCCAACATGAAGCGAAGGCAGCCCAAATGTCAACTCGTGTACCCACCACTGTGGATAATCCATTTTCTGAAGACTTCTTTGATGACAAAATGCGGTTGGGGTCAGAAGGCATTTCAAAAGATCAAGAGGCCAAAGAGGATGATTTTGTCTGTTTTGACGCCCAATCACTGATGCCATCAGAGGAGGAGAAGGAAGCCGGTCAATCAGCAAAAATTCAGGGTGGCCGGCAACGCCTTGCAGTGCCTGTTGCTTGTAGCCCGCAGCTCCAGGATGCAGAATGTCAGGACGAGGAAGTCACCTGTGTTGATGATGATGATGACAACATTGGGGATCCAACGTGGTCTTTTCAGCAGAATTTGCTTGCGAGCGCTTCATCACTGGACGAGGAGGAAGACGATGGGGTAGTGTCAGTACGGGTTCCGCCTCAAAAAGGGAGAGGTCGGTCGCAGAAGTCCGCTGATATGATTCCGCCAGCCTGGTGGCATCACGTGCCCAGAGAAACCAGGCCGTGCTGAAATTAATCTGTCTTTGAGACCATCAACACACAGGCCAGGAGCTATGGATGGCTCTTCGTAATGAGACTGAGGGCTGGCTAGGTGACAAGAACCTTGTGCCTGGCAAAGTGGTGTGCGATAGCGGTCGAAATCTGCTGGCCGCCCTTAAGATCGATAGGCTGGAGCACATCCCTTGCCTGGCACATGTCATGAACCTTGTCGTCCAGAAATTTATTATGCGCTACCCGGGTCTGGACTGCCTGTTGAGGAAGGCTCGAGGTTTGAGCTCACACTTCCGCCGTTCGCACCCTGCCTTGTCCCGCCTGGCTGCGTTGCAGCGTCAACTCGGCCTCCCCGTCAACCGTCTCATTGTTGACGTGGCAACACGCTGGAATTCCACCCTCCACATGCTGCAGCGATTGTGGCAGCAGCGCAATGCCATTATGCACTACTAAGTGACACATGACCTGACAAGCAGCGGTGCGGACCTCGGGGTTTTAAGCCACCTAGAGTGGAGGCAGGTGAAAGAGCTCTGCACTATCCTTGCCAGTTTTGAAAAAGCCACCAAAATGGTCAGTGCGGACAATGCCCTTGTCCGCATGAGCATTGTGGTGATCTTAGTTCTGGAATGATCGTTGGACACTCTGAAACATCAGGTCTCACCAGCAATGGAGGAGGAGACGGACACAGATGCGGACACGGAGCCTTTCTCTCCATCAAATCTAGAAGCCCAACAGTTTCACAATTTTATCATCCAATTCACATTCGTGGGCCGTTGGTATATGTTTAAAACACTTCTTTATTATAACAAATCGTAAAAAAAAACACGTAAACATACTCTTCTATAAGTCAATTCAGGAGGGATACTTATGTTTTGTTGCGGAGATACTTATGTTTTGTGTTGAAGCTGTGCCGGAGGAAGCGGAGGAGAATGAGGTATTCCTGGACACGGACGTTACTGACGTCCCTGACTTGGAAAGAGGTTGGCACGAATTTGAGGCAGAGGAGGAAGATGAGGAAGATCAGTTTTCTAGTGCCCCTTGACCCAGAGGCTTGGGAAATCAAGGCTCCATCTCTCAAATGAGTGCTTGGATGCTCCATTTCCTCCAACATGATCCTCGCTAAGGCCATCAAACTGAACAACAGTTACTGGGTGGCCACCCTCCTCGATACCCGGTACAAAGCAAAACTCAGCACTTTCCTTCCACCCAAATAGAGAGTAAAATGCAGGAATTGGAGACCGTGCTGATTGATCAACTGGAGACATCTGTTGCGTCTGCTTCACGTCCTTCAAATGTGACGGTAGAACACCGTTAGCAACGTGATAGAAGTAGAGTAGCAGTAGCCATAGAGGCAGCAGCAGCAGGCATTGGGGCAGAAGCCTAATGGGTGACCTCTGGCAATCCTTATTTACCACCTCACCAACGCATGTAATGCAGGGCACACATACAACACAGGTCTGTAGCTATAGAGACCTGAGGAGCAGATGCAGCCCATACAAGAGAGGATATCTCAGAATAGGTAGGACACTGTTAATGGACATATATTGCAAAGTGACTTATTTTTGCAAGATCTTCAACATAAAAAGCAATCCTTGTAGTGAGACAACCCCTTTAAGTGTGGGGACTTAAAATTGTTGGACTTTAGATTTGAGGAGTTTAGAAAGGACAGTATTGTACTAAATTTTCTTTTTATATTTGTATCTCTCTCTTTTTGTAATATCCCATGAGTTCCATGATTGACCATGCCATTCAGTGCACATTCTGTGCAATGTATGAAATCCTCGAACAGCTATTTAAGGGGGCATTCTGCTGTGTGAGATGTGTGCACACTGCTCATTTAGAAGCCCAGATCCTGGATCTAAATGAGCAAATGACAACACTGAAATCCATTGGCAAGTTAGAATTACTTCTTGCTGTATAAAAATATGACATAGTGGGGATAACTGAGACATGACTGGACAAGAGCTATGACTGGGTGGTTAACTTATAGGGTTACAGTTTATTTAGAAGATATTGTAAAAACTGGAAGGGTGGAGGTGTATGTCTTTCTATAGAATTCTGTCTGAAGCCAACACTGTGGGAAGATATACACTACCGTTCAAAAGTTTGGGGCCATTTACAACAACCATCACTATAGTGTTCTGATGGTTCATTGTGTTTGCTAACAGTGTAAGAAAGCTATTGGATAGTTTGAACACTCTTAAAAAACCCTGTGCAGTATTTTTGCACAGCTGAAAAACAGTTTTGCTGATTAGAGAAGCTATAAAATACTTCCTTTTGAGCTATTTGGGAGAATCTGGAGCCTTACATTTGTTGGTTCGATTAAACCCGAAAAAAGGGCCAGAAAAAGGAATTTTCTGTGAAACGCAACTGTCTATTCTTCTTCTGAGAGATGAAGGCTATTCCTTGCGAGAAATTGCAAAGGGAAATGAGTATTTCTACAATGGTGTGTACTACTCCCTTTAGAGGAGAGCCACAAACAGGCTCTAACCAGAGTAGAAAGAGAAGTGGGAGACCCGCTGCACAAGTCAGCAACAAAGACAAGTACATGAGTCCTAGTTTGGGGAAATCGAAGCCTCACAGGTCCTCAACTGGCAGCTTTCATTAATTAGTTACCCGCAAAACGCCAGTGTCAACGTCTACAGTGAAGAGGGCAACCCCGGGGGATGTTGGGCCCCTTCAGGGCAGAGTGCAAAGAAAAAGCCATATCTGAAACTCCCTTTATAAAAGAAAAAGATTAATATGGGTTTAAAAGAACACAGACATTGGATAGAGGAAGATTGTAAAAAGTGTTATGGACAGACAAATCGAAGTTTGAGGTGTTTGGATCACACAGAAGAACATTTGTGACACACAGAAAAAATGAAAAGATGCTGGAAGGGGCCTGACGCCACTGTCATATTGGTGGAGGTTATATGATGGTATGGGGTTGCTTTGATGCTGGTAAGTGGAGATTTGTACAAAGTAAAAGGAATTTGAAAAAAGGAAGACTATCACTCCATTTGCAAGCCATGCCCTACCTGTGGACAGTGCTGATTGGAGCCCCAATTTCATCCTGCAAAGGACAATTGACCCCAAAACACACCTCCAAATTATGCAAGAACTATTTAGGGAAGAAGCAGGCAGCTGGTATTCTATCTGTAATTGAGTTACCAGCACAGTCACCAGATCTCCACCCCATTGAGCTGTTGTAGGAGCAGCTTGACCGTATGGTATGCAAAAGTGCCCATCAAGCCAATCCAATTTGTTGGAGGGGCTTCTGGAAGTATGGGGTGAAATTTCTCCAGATTACCTCAGCAAATTAGCAGCTAGAATGTCAAAGGTCTGCAATGCTGTAATTGCTGTAAAGGGAGCATTCTTTGATGAAAACAAAGTTTGAAGCAGAAAATTATTATTTCAAATAAAAATCATTATTTCTAACCTTGTCAATGTCTGTACTATATTTCTGTTTATGTTGCAACTCATTTGATAAATAAAAGTATGAGTTTTCAGAGAAAACCCCAAATTGTCTGGGGGACCCCAAACTTTTGAACGGTAGTGTAGATACAAGGAAAGGGCATGTGGACTCATTATGGGTTGATATACATGGGGGTAATATAACAAAATTCTACTAAAGGTCTATTATGGGCCCCCGAATAGAGCAGAACCCATGACAGATGTACTCTTAGGGTAAACAGATGAGGCAGCTAATCATAATAAAGTTTTTATTATGGGTGACTTCAACTACCCAGACATACATTGGGAAACTGAAACCTGTGGCTCTCATAAAGGAAACAGGCTTTTGTCAATAACTAAAGATAATTACCTTTCCCAACTGGTGTGGGAGCCAACTAGAGGAAAGACCCTTCTAGGCTTAAAGGGAACCTGTCACATAGGTTGTGTCCCACTTGCTGAGGGCAGCACAAGCTAGTGTCAGACCTGCTGTTTCCAGCGCTGTGCCCCTTATTCTGTAAGATGCGGTAGTTTTAAAGCATTTACCCCTCAAATCTTATTCATGAGCAGGTGTTAGCTCCAACCACCAAGGATGAGCTCCGCCCAATGCGTTATTACATGTTTCTACCTATTCAAAGTAATAGGGTCTTGTCAGTTGAGGGTGGGCGGGGCTAGCCTCAGATGGGCGGTGTTTTTTGAAAAAACTGACACTTGAAGACTCTTCGAATGACTCCTCTCGGCTAAAAACTGAGATTTGAGATTAAATGACACGGAAAACTGCAGGCATATTACAGAATAAGGGACACAGCGCTGGAAACAGAGTCTGACCACTAGCTTGTCTGTTCCTCAGCAAGGGGGGCATAATCTATGTGACAGGTTCTCTTTAATATTGACCAACAGACCTGACAGAGGAACAAAGGTTCAGGTTGAAGGGCACCTAGGAAATAGTGACAACAATATAATACATTTCGATTTATCCTTCAATAGAGTATTTTGTCGAGGTGCCACAAAAGCACTGAATGTCAGGAAGGTTAATTTTAATCTACTTAGAGTATTGATTGGGACAGGTCTTCAAAAATAAAAGAACAGATAATAAATGGGTGATCTTCAAGAATATCTTAAGCATCCACAGTGAGAGGTACATAACTGATGGAAATAAAATGATTAGAAACAGGAAAAAAGTGAATCAATAGAGATATTGTAACGGATGCTGGTAGTGGATCCGCTGGACCACCGCAAGCAAGGGTGTAAGCCGTACCAGGGGGCCGGAATTCTAGATAGAACCCGGTTTTTTTTTTTACAGAGCCCGCCGCAAAGCGGGATGGGACTTGCTGCGGCGGAGAACTACCAGATCGCCCCACTGGCGTGACTTGCTTGACAGGTTGGCAGCCAAAGTCAGTGCGTGGTCAAAAATATGTGCGATGTAGGCGAAGTCGGGCCGACATGGCAAGGAAGTCAGGACAGGCGGCAAAGGTTCGTGGTCGAGAAACAGGAGCGTTAAAGGTTCGGTATACGGAAGACAGGTATGAGCAGAAGATGCTTTCTCTAAAGGCCAGTACGGCACTAAAGATCGGCAAAGGTGACACGGAAGGAAGGAGGTTAAATCGGGTCACCCGCCGAGCCTTTACCAAGAACGGGCGTTTCGGCCCTTTAAATACATGAGTGCGGGGCGCGCGTGAGCCTAAGGCACGAGGGCATGCGGCATACCGGTACGGCCAGGAGGACGGGAGGTTGAGGGAGCGCGAGTCAGGTAAGGGAGGAGCCGTGGGACCCGACCCGTGGGACGGCAGTCGCCGACGGGACACGACGGGGCGGCAGCATGAGTGCGCCAGCAGCCCGGGGCGAGGGGCTGCGGGGACCACTCTGACAGTATCCCCCCCCAGGCCTCATCCTCTTTCTGGTTCGGAGGAACTCAAACACGAGACCGCCGGTCCAGGTGATGTTCTCCTCAGGCTCCCCATGATCCTCTTCCCCGGACCGAATTCCTCCCAATCAACCAGAGCATTGCGTTTACCCCTAACCCGACTTCATAGCCAGATCTCTTTGACCGCAAAGTATGATGGACGGCACAGCCTCAGGACGAGGGGGGGGCAACTTTCTGGAAAAGCGGTTCAACACGACGGCTTCAGGAGGGATCACAATGAAAAGAATTTGGGGTATCCGCAGTGTGGGTGGGAGTCGGAGCTTATTCGGCTTACTGGATTAAATACGGCAAAGGATTTCAAAGGGCCAAGGAAGCGTGGACCAGCTTGTAGCTGGGGATTTTCAACCCTGGACATCTTTGGCGGACAGGCCAGACCTTGTCTCCAGGAGACAAGGTTGGAGCCCGGTCTCCTCTTTATGGTCCACCTGAGCCTTCATACGGGCGTGCAGCACGCTGCAGGGATGACGAGTCTGCTCCCAAAATGCCAGATAAGTCGTGGACCAAGGCATCTACAGAGGGAACCTCGGAGGAGAGGGCAGCGCGAGAGGAGGGCGGGATGCAGGCCTTATAACAATAAAGATGGGTGACGCGCCAGAAGCCCCTGAGTTCCTACGAGTTGTATGAAAACTTCGGCCCAGGGTAGGGGTTGGCCCAATAATCCTGCGTGCAGAGAAACAAAATGACGTAGTAGTGCCCAGATCTGATTGACCCTCTCTTACCTGGCGTTAGATTGGCGGTATGGGTTATTGACGAAGAGAAGTCTACTTCAACTGCTATCGGGAGCAAGAGTGCGCGTGAAACTTGGACACGAACTGCACCCATGATTCAGAAAAGATGTGCTGGGGGCACGGGCAGGACCGTGAAGGCCGGAACACGTGATAAAGAAAAGGAGCAAAGTGTGCGGAAGGTAACCCGGGCAGTGGGACGAAGGTGCGACATTTCGAAACCTATCCGTAATGACACCAGATCACTGGTGTTACCTCGAAGAGGATGGTAAGTCGGTGATGAAATCCATCGCACATGGGACCATGGTAGTACTGGGAGCTAGGCAGGGGCGCAGAAGCCAGGAAGGACTGTGGCGGGGTTACCTTATCGGGCACAAGGTAGCACCAGGCATCACGAAGTCCTTAATATCTTTAGCCACAAGCCACTGGCAACCAGTAGAACAGAGATCAATTGGAACGATCTTCGGGCCCCAGGATGGCTGCCATCAAAGCGCAATGTTCCCACAATTCTGTTTTTTCTCCTGACCGCAGCGACGCGCCGAACATAGTCTTGCCGGGGGTATCTGCCGAAGGAGGACAGGTGCTGCTTGATCAGGCGTCCGGAGGTATAATGTGTTGGGGCTGCGGCTCATCTTACAGTTGATGTCAGCATGCTGCGAAGAGAGAGCATCCGCCCTGATGTTCCTTTTCTGCTGGGCGAAAATGGATCCGGGTAGTTAAATCGTGAAAAAAAAAAGAGACCACCGGTGCTTGCGAGGATTGAGGCGTGGGACCGCCTGGAGATACTGATGCGTTTTTGTGATCCGTATATTCCTTCAAAAAGGGATGACGTGCTCCCTACAGGGAGATGCCGCCACGCATCCAGGGACATCCTGATAGCAAGTAATTCTCGGCTGGTCCCCAATAGCATGTTCCTCTCAGCGACGAGAAGGGTCTAGTGAAGAACCGCAAGGTGATGGCTTTCCCTTGGGACCTTTGAGTAAGGACAGCTCCGGCCCCAACGAAGAGGCATCCAACCTCCAGAGAAGAGAATAGGCTTTCAGGGTCAGGGCGTGACAAGAAAAGCGTGCGAAGCAAAGGCTGACTTCAATCCTGGAGAAGGCTCTTTCGGCCGCTGGTGGCCAACATTTGGGATAGCCTTTCTGGTAAGAGCCACAATTGGAGCACACCAGTGTAGTGATGTGGGATATAAACTGACCGATAGATAATTGGCAATGCCAAAAAATCGTTGTTTGTATGGCTCGAAGTCCAAAGGTCGTGGCCAATTGCAGGATAGCAGACAGCTTAAGTGGGTCATTTGCAGGCCTCGGTCGGAGATGATGTAACCGAGGAAAGGCGGACTGGATTGATGGAAACACACATTTCTCTAATTTGGCGTACAGTGCGGTTGCTGCGAAGGCGTTGCAGGACTAGGCGCACCTGTGATAGATGGGTTCCCGGAGGTCAGGGGGGAGAAAACCAGATGTCAGGGACCTGTTAGAGCAGGGTGGTCCCTTGAAGATGTCATTTACGGAAACTCCTGAAAGACCGGCGGGAGCATTGCACAGACGAATGGCATTACTAGATACTCAAAGTAACCGTCGCGGGTATTAAACGCCGTCTTCCACTCATATCTCCCTCACGGATCACTGATGAGGTTGTATGACCGCCGCGCAGGTCCATTGGAGAAAAACCTTGGCTCCTGTGACGGTCAAAGAGTTCTGTAATTATGGCATCGGGTACGTTTTTTCAACAGGTCATTATCTGGGTTCAGTGGCACCGGTAGTCGTATTGCATGGATGAGGAGAACCATCCTTCTTCTGTACGAAGAAAAACCAGCTCCGGCGGGTGATGAGGACTTGGTATAAAACCCTTTTGCAGGTTCTCACGGATTTAGCCCTGCGATGCCTGAAGTCTCTGGTTCCTAGACAGACGGGTAAGGAAGTGGTTCCAGGAAGGAGGTCAATGCGACAGTCATAGGGCGATGAGGAGGAAGGTATTCAGCGGGAAGACCTGGCAGGTAAACCTGTTAAGAATGGTTGAGGTGGAATGGCCCGGACTGGCTGCGGAACTGTCGAGAACCGCGACTCTGCAGTCGGAACCCCATGAGCGAACCTCCCGGTTTTTCCAGCGTCGAGGGTCAAGGGGCATGGAGCTGCTGCAGCCCCACGGAAGACCCTAAGAGGATCGCTGAGGACGACGAGGGATGACGTAAAAGGTGATTTCCTCCTTGTTAAGGCCCCCACGCGGAGGGGACAATGGCTTGGTCACGTTAACGAATGGCATCACTAAGGAGCTCAACACTCCGGAGGATACCACCCAAGGGCTTCTCCAGAGGGTCACCGGAAGGGCATACTGGGACACCAGGGTGGCGTGAATTGAATAAAGTTCCCGGCGGATCCAGAGTCTAGAATGGCGGGCATCCGAAAAAAACGAGTCCGGATCCAGTCGAGGCCTCAACCCTCCATTGTAAGGAGTGGAGAGGAAGTGTTCACAATAGGGACGCCTCTCCGACATAACCTAGTCGCAGGGTTTCCCTGCCGCTGTGGTGCGAAGCGGCAGATCCATTGGCAAAGTTGATCCGGGCTGGCACAGTTAAAGGGCTCATTTTCTCCTGACCCGACGGAGGGACAGCTCCTGTTCGGCCAGATGTGCCTGGTCCACAATGCATGGGTTCTTACACTTGGTTGGGTAGCGGAAGTGGCAGCTGTGGTCTTTGAATGACCGCAGCCAGGCGAGGCAAGAAAGGACGTGTGGTTCGGGCGAGATCGACGATTCCGGTTTCATGGCGCAGTTCCTCTTGCTCGCTCGGCGAAGCGGACATCGATCCGGGTGGCTAGGTGGATCAGTTCGCTTAGGGTGGACGGGGATCTCTTAGTCCGCTACGGGCGTCTTTAACTCTGCCAGGACCAAGCCTTGTGAAAGTGGCAACATAAGCCAAGGTGTCGTTCCAGGTTAGCTCTGACGCCAGGGTCCGAAAACGAGGCTGCGTAGTACGCCGACCGAGGAGTCACCCCATGGCGAAGATTCAGTAGAGCGGGTCTCTGCAGAGGATAGGCCCGTGCCGGCTCTTCAAAGACATGCGGAAACTCTGAGAGGAAAGCCTGTAGTCCGGTCGTCCACCGGATCGCCTCCGGTCACAGAGAGGGTGCGCCAAGCGCCCAAGCTAGAGCCTTCCCGGACAGGCAGGACTGAACACGAAGGGGGGAACCACCTTTGAACGTTCAGGGGGATTTGACCATGACATTAATACCAATGTGCATTGAAGCATGGGTAATAATTCCCTGCACAGTTTGGAGTCCCTTCAAAACTTGTCGGGTGGTAGTGGTTTAAACGCAGCCTTAGAAAGTCCCGGGTATGGCAGAGGCGTCGCCACAGGAGGAGGAGTGGGCGGCTGTTGGTTAGCAAGGAAGCTGCTGCAGCATGGGCGGACAACTGGTTCATGCTGCTGGGCTTGTGCGCATGTTGTTGTGACTGCTGAGCCACTATCGCGTGAGATCCGGTTCACAGTGCAATGGTACCTTGGAGTGATCAATGGCGGATCTTACTGTAACGGATGCGGTAGTGATCCGCTGGACCACCGCAAGCCGTACCAGGGGGCGGAATCTAAGTAGAATCACGGTTTTTTCCAGAGCCCGCCGACCAAAGCGGGATGGACTTGCTGCGGCGGAGATCTAACCAGATTCACCACCACTGGCATTGACTTGCTTGCGGTGCCAGCCAAGGCAGTGCATGGTACAAAATCGTGCGATGTAGGCGAAGTCGGGGACAGGCAAGAGGTCAGGACAGGCGGCAAAGGTTCGTGGTCGAGAAACAGGAGCGTAAAGGTTCGTACAGCGGAAGACAGGCTATGAGGCAGAAGACGCTTTCTCTAAAGGCAGTACGGCACTAAAGACCCGGGCAAAGGTGACCCGGAAGGAAGGAGTTAAATAGGGTCACCTCCCAAAGCCCTTTACCAAAAATGGGCGTACTGGCCTTTAAATCCCGAGAGCCGGCGCGCGCGGGCGCCTAAGGCGCGGGCATGGCGCAACCTGGCCGGCCAGGAGAACGGGAGGATGTGGGAGCGCAGTCAGTTAAGGGAGGAGCCGGGACCCGACCCGTGGGACGGCAGTCGCCGCCGCGACCCGACGGGCGGCAGCACGAGTGCGCCCGCAGCCCGGGCGAGGGGCTGCGGGACCACTCATGACAAATATAAAGGAGGCAATAAATAAGAAAAAGAAAGAATGTAAGCAGGAGGGCAGTGAAGAGGCACTAAAAAAGCTATGAGGAAGAAAATAAAATATGTAAAATAATGATAAAGGCAGCAAAGTTGGAGACAGAAAGGCAAATTTCCATAGAGAGTAAGACCAACCCCAATGGAGGTATTGTAGAGGTCGATGAGGAGAAAGCAAACCTATTAAACAATTTTTTTCTCCACTGTCTCATCTACAAGAAAATGCCCTTCCTTTAGATAAGCAGAGGGATGAGGTAAACTCCACCTTAAATGTTTCTTGTCTAACCCAGGAAGAAGAGCAGCTTCATCTTAAGAAGATTAAAATAGACAAATCACCAGACCCTGATGGTAAACAGCCCCATGTCCTAAGGTAAATAAGTAATGTGATAGACAGGTCCTTATCCTAAATATGAAGGATCGGTCCTGTTAAACTAATCTCACCAGCTTTTATGAGAAGGTTAATTCTAGACTGGATCAGGGTGAGGCACTGGATGTCAAATATCTAGATTTTTCTAAAGCATTTAATACGGTGCCACATAAAAGGTAGGTAAGTAAAATGAGAATGCTTGGACTGGGGGAAAATGTTTGCAAGTAGCTTAGTAACTGGCTCAGTGGTAGAAAAACAAAGGCCGGTGATTAACGGTGCATACTCTGACTGGATCCCTGTTACTAGTGGGGTACCACAGGGGACAGTATTGGGCCTTGCTCTGTTTAACACCTTACCACTGTAGCCAATTTTGGCCTCCCTGACAGAGCCCCATTTTGGAAATGTCACTTTATGTGAGAATAACTTTTTGACACTTTTACCTATCCGTGTGATTCAGAGATAATTTTCTCTTTACACATTGTGCTTTAAGTTATTAAGAAATTTTGATGCAATCTTTGTTTATTTTTGAAAAATATCAAAATATCGTGAAAAAATTTCAAAAATTTGCCATTTCCGAACTTCAAAAATTTCTGCATGTAACACAGATTGTTATCCCACTCAAAGTAGTTTGTAACTAGCATCTACCATATGTCTGCTCTAGGTTTTGATCATTTTTTAAATTTATTTTTTTAATGACATTAGAGGGCTTAGAAATTTAGGGCAACATGTTTGAAACGGTTTTGGTCTAAAACTCACTTTTTTGCCCAAAGGTTTCTATGGGGAAAAAGGGAGTTTCAGACCAAACCCGTTTCGTACATCTGTCCCTTAGTAGTTATTTTTTATATTTTCAAGATTTTGCACTATACATTTTTTTAGGGACCAGTCCAGTTGTGGGTGGCTTTTTAGGGGGTGCATGTTTGATTCTCCCCCTAAATTATTTATCAAAATAATACAAAACCCTTTTAAAATATGTACAACAGTTTTAGGGGAAATTTTTTAACCCTTTAAATATTTCACAGAAATTAAAGCAAAAATGAAAAGGGGAAATTTTAAAATGTCACTTTTTTTGCAGTTTTCAGTTTTTTTTTTTCCTTTTCACAGGAACATGGTAGATTGACCAGAGAAGTGAAAAATTAATATTGATTCCCAATTGTGTCATTTTAGTGGGGTTTCCCCCATGTGTCCCCAGTGCGCTATTTGGGGTTTGGGCCAAGGTCTAAGTAGGAAGAGCACCTACTGGACTTTGTGTTCTCATTTTCAATATGATTTTATTTAGGCGCCATTTCAGGTTTGCGGACACTCTAAGGTGCTAAAACTTAATAAACACCACTAAATAGACCCCATATTGAAAACTACTAGGAAAACATTGATTAGGAAAACAAAAAAAAATTATTGGGAGGCAAAAGAAACGTGTATATATACTGTATGTCGAGCGCACATTGGCCATGACTAGTGATGAGCGATCGTGTCAATTATCGTTATCGAGTCGATAGTCGATATCGGCAATTATCATGCCGATAGTCGATAACAGATTAACGCCGATGACCATTAAAGTCTATGGGAGAGGAAGAACAGTTTCATTCTTACACTTAAACAGGGCTGGAGCTGGAATTAACATCCACAACAAGAAACTGGATACGTGCTACATCTTAGTCAAGATAATTAGGCAACAAGAGTGACAGAAAAAAAGTCACAGATTATTCACTATCCCTGTCCTGTACCACAGCATGACCCTTAAACCTGCATGACCCAAAAATTAAAAAGTGCCAGAAGGCAGTATTATTTGAACCATCATTTTAGTTGAACTGGACATTGACTATCCCTGTACTGGAACGCAGCCCGACCCTTAAACCTGTATGACCCACAGATTAAAAAGTTCCAGAGAAAGGAGTCTTTGAACCACCATTTTAGTTGAACTGGACATTGACTATCCCTGTCCTGGACCGCAGCATGACCCTTAAACCTGTCTGACCCACAGATGAAAAAGTGCTGGAAAAAGGAGTCTTTGAACCACTATTTTAGTTGAACTGGACATTGATTATCCATGTCCTGGACCGCAGCATGCAGATTGCACTAACCACTAAAGAACAGATTGGTGATGCTGTTCATTACTGAGATTCACAGGGTACCGACCCAGCGATGACAGGCCTGTGGACCACTGACTACAGGCGTAATTTACTATCAAATATGTATAACACAATATGCGTACAACTGAGGTCTATGCGCCAAATAGACGCACGGACTGCAATAAGAGTATTTAAATGTTATATGGATTAATATGGCGGCCTGTGCACCACTGACAACAGGGGTAATTTACTATAAAATATGTATAAAACAATATGCGTACAACTGAGCTCTTTGTGGCAAACCAACGCACGGACTGCAATAAGAGTATTTAAATGTTAAATGGATTAATATGGCGGCCTTCGCACCACTGACTACAGGCGCAAGTTACTTTGAAATATGTATAACGTAATTTGGGCACATCTGAGCTCTATGCGCCAAACAGACGCACGGACTGCAATAAGAGTATTTAAATGTTATATGGATTAATATGGCGGTCTGTGCACCACTGACTACAGGCGTAATTTACTATCAAATATGTTATAAAACAAAATGCGTTTAAACTGACTCTTTGTGGGAAACC
>JAODAL010044877.1:0-32469 GCA_025379985.1 Phyllomedusa bahiana | reverse complement strand
TCCCCCATTGTTTAAAATGGGGGGAACCCTATTTTTTTATCCTACTAACCCTATTGCCTATTTACCTACTGGGGCCCCTATTGCCTTTACTCGGGGACCCTATTATTATATCTACCAGTCCCATTCCCCTTATACCCATGGGGACCCTATTGCCTATATCCATGAGACCCTATTGCCTAAACCACCTATGGGGACCCTATTGCCTTTATCCCTATGGTCCCCCTTTTACCTATTATCTCCCTATGAAGGACTTTTGCCTATAAACACTGGGGCCCCATTGTAAACCCTACTTGGACCTTTTGCCTAAATACTTAAGGGAGACCCTTTAAAAAAAAAAAATGGGGGACCCTATTGTCTATACAGTGGTCCCAAAATATTGGCATCCCTGCTTTTCTGTCAATAATACTCTTCTAAAATATTGCAATAAAAAACAAATTTCAATTTGTCTTAAAAGGGGAAAACCACAAAAAGAATTGCCCTAAACAAAATTGGATATAATTCCCACCAAAAAAAAAAAGGGGGACAAAATTTGGGCACTGTTTGAAAAACAGGGAGGGTTCCTAATTTGTGAAATTTAACGACCTTAACTTACCTGTGGCACCAAAAAGGTGTTTGGCAATAAAAACCAACTTCACCATTGACATGGATTAAAGTTGACTAACCCTGTCCGGGTTCCTTGGGGACCACATTGGCAGGGAGAAAAGAAAGAAGCCCAAGAACGTTGGGACTTGAAAATTTCAAATTTGTGAAACTGACAATCTCAAGGCACACCCACATCAAAGACCGAATTTTTCCTGTGTTTCCCATGCGCAGGTCACAAGAATGTAAAGCCCATGGCACGGTGGCCCCCTCTCAAATGCAGTGGCTAACTCCCTAATGAAACCTGCACTGGGGCAAACCCTCCCTAATGTGACGGGAAAAAAAAAAATTGCATGGATTTTAAGCAAGATTGTTATTTTAAAAGCCCCTGACTAACATCCAAAATAAAAGCCCCTGCCTGTGGAAACCAGTGTAACCCTCTACCTCCCTGAATGAAAAGGACTGTGGTAAACCCAAGGGGACCTTACCCCCGACATAAAAAGCCAGGCTGGAGTTTGCCCAAAATTTCCCGAGAAAACCTAAAAGTTTTGGGAAAATTTTTCTCTGGCAAAAGGGCAAGGAATTTTTAAAAAAAATAGATTTTTACAGGGGGAAAAAAAAAGGTTCAAGAAAAGAACACGTCCCTGCATCAAAATTTGGCGAAAAGGTTTCCCCGATGTTTTGGGGGGCTTTCTGCCCGGGACGGACTGTTTACCGTGGCATATTATGAAGTTGAGATACCCAAAAATTTTGCGCATAAAATTTAGGCCCAGGTGAGAAAGCTGGGGCTCCCTCAGGTCATGGGTCTTCAGAGGACAATGACCAAAACCAAAATTCAAAAAGCACTAGAAAAAGGTTTTAAAAACATGGAGACTTCTAAAGTGGCCAGCAATGAGTCCAGACCTGAATCCCAAATCATCATCAAAATGGCAGTTTGGAGAAGGCACCCTTCAAATCTCAGGGACCTGGAGCAGTTTGCCAAAGAAGAATGGTCCAAAAGTCCAGCAGAGCATTGTAAGAAACTCATTGATGGTTACCGGAAGCGGCTGTTCGCAGTTATTTTGGCTAAAGGTTGTGCTACCAAGTATTAGGCTGAGGGTGCCAATACTTTTGTCCGGAAAATTTTTGAAGTTTTGGGTGAAATGATCAATGATTTGATTTTTGTCTCATTCTGTTTTGTGTTTTTTCATTGCAAGCAAAATAAATTAGTATATTATTACCAAAGAATTTGTGATTGCAATCATTTTCAGGAAGAAACTGAGTATTATCTAACAGAATTGCAGGGGTGCCAATACTTTTGGCCACCACTGTATATCTACCTACTGAAGGACCCTATTACCTATATACCTACTGGAGGACCCAATTACCTGTATACCTTCTGGAGGATCCTATTGCCTATATATATATATATATATTGACTGTGTATATCTACTGGGGGATCTATTGTTAATAATATATTTTTAATTTTTTTTTTTTTTCTTTTTTTTCTCCACCTACTGGAAGACCCTGTTGCCTGTATACCTGCTGGGGGACCCTATTACCTACAGTGCCTTGCAAAAGTATTCGGCCCCTTGAACTTTTCAACCCTTTTCCACATTTTAGGCTTCAAACGTAAAGATATCAAATTTCAATTTTTTTGTGAAGCCTGAAATGTGGCTAAAGTTTGAAAAATTCAAGGGGGCCGAATACTTTCGCAAAGCACTGTATATATCTAACTAATGAAGGATCCTATTGCCTATATACCTAGTGGGGGACCTATTACCTGTGTACCTACTAGGGGTCCCTATTACCTATATACCTACTGGAGGACCCTATTGTCTATATACCTTTTGGGGGACCCTATTGCATATATACCTATTGGAGGACCCTAGTGCCTACATACTTAATGGGGGACCCTATTAACCATATAATTACTGGGGGAACCTATTGTCTATATATCTACCTACTGAAGGACCCTATTACCTATATACCTACAGGGGGACCAAATTGACTAGATACCTACTGGGAACCTATTGCCTGTATACCTACTGGGAGACCCTATTACCTATATAAAAAAGAAAAAGCAAGTGGCTCACCTGTTATGGGCTAAATTCACTGTGGATAAGGGATCCGCTGTATTGTAATGATTCCGGGCGTTTCGCCGGCCAAGCGGTAAACTTCACAGCACAATTCTGAAGCACCGGTGCAGCTTCGTAGTACGGGTTACACCGTAATGACTTCTCCGCCCGTTGATCATAAAAGTATAAACTTTATTAAGCCAATTTTAAACACAGCCATATGTACATGCGCTAGGTGCGATGCATCCATTTTTAATTCTTTAATTTTCACTTTTTCTAGTTGTGTGAAACATTGGTTCCACTCCTTGTTCGTTTCAGCTGCAGTGTTGGACTCTTGAAACACTGCTGCTAATTTGGCCAGCCGTTCTGTGCCTTCTGTCGAGATATTGTTTCAAGCTAGTAATCACTATAGTATATATTTGCTTTCTGTGTAAAAAACACCAAATAGCAACATGTATCATAGGTTATACGCTGTCATAGTGTAAGCGGTCCTTAGTCTGAAAGTTTAAGATATGCCCTCAGGTGAAAAAGCCACAAATTGGCCTGATGCATAAGCACACAAAAAAGAAAAAGCAAGTGGCTCACCTGTTATGGGCTAAGTTCACTATGATACATGTTGCTATTTGGTGTTTTTTACACAGAAAGCAAATATATACTATAGTATCATTAGCTTGAAACAATATGTCGACAGAAGGCACAGAACGGCTGGCCAAATTAGCAGCAGTGTTTCAAGAGTCCAACACTGCAGCTGAAACGAACAAGGAGTGGAAACAATGTTTCACACAACTAGAAAAAAGTGAAAATTAAAGAATTAAAAATGGATGCATCACACCTAGCGCATGTACATATGGCTGTGTTTTAAATTGGCTTAATAAAGTTTATACTTTTATGATCAACGGGCAGAGAAGTCATTACGGTGTAACCCGTACTACGAAGCTGCACTGGTGCTTCAGAATTGTGCTATTACCTATATACCTACTGGAGGACCCTATTGCCTATATACCTACTGGGGGACCCTATTGCCTATATACCTACTGGAGGACCCTATTGCTTATATATCTACTGGGTGACCCTATTGCCTGTATACCTACTGGTGGACCCTATTTCCTATATAGCTACTGGGGGACCTTATTGCCTATATACCTACTGGGGGACCCTTTTGCCTATATATCTACCTACTGGGGGCCCCTATTACCTATATATCTACCTACTGGAGGAACATTTTGCCTATATACCTACTGGGGGCTCTATTACCCATCTACCTTTTGGGGGACCCTATTACCTATGTACCTACTGGGGGATGCTATCATCTATATGTCTACCGACTGGGGGACCTATAAACTATATACCTACCTACTGGAGGACATATAAGATATATACCTACCTACTGGGGAATATATAACTTTTATATCTACTGGGTGATATATATACCACCTACAGATTCAGGGATATATATATAGGTATATATATATATATACCTAAATTCCTGGGGATGTATATATACCTACATACCTTGGGGGCATGTATACCTGCCTACTGGAGGGCCCTTTATACCTATAACCTACTGGGGAGCAATATATACCTGCCTACATACTGAGGGGGTTTATATATCTACCTACCAAGGGTACCTATATACCTCCGTACTAATGGGACTTATATACATACCTACCTACTGGGAGGGGCTCTATATATCTACCTAATTGGGGCCTAAAAAGGAGGCACCTGGCTTTTCTATTATAGGAAGCTGGTTGCTGTGGGGATGGGGCATTACCATGCTTTCCCATATAGGTCGCCATTATGTAGGGAGGTATATAGACTCCCTCATTAGATAGGTAGATATATAGTTGCTGGAAAAGAAATTATTCTAAAAAGTTTGTGTGGTAAATCCTGGGAGAAGTCATCATAGCGGTCTGGGCTGGATGGAGAGGCAAAAGGAAAGTGAACAACTCCCATCAGAGGAAACGTCTCCTGTGAGTCACTAAATGTAACTGCAGTGTAATCACTTATATGTCTGCAGAGCGCCTACATACAACTAGTATCTACAAATATATGGTCAGTGTATGGCAGTAATATATGTCTGCAGAGCCTGTGTACTAATAGCCACATGTGGTGGTCGCATGTGATCATAGTCTGGCAGTATTATTTGCTCCTTAAGTAATAATATTGTTGGGTCTTGGTATTGTAGAAGTTTCTTTTTTTAGTAGCAATCATTTGTATGGTATATTTGTTCCATGTATAGGTGTACTGTTGGATGACTGTTATTTCTAAGGTATTACACTATCAAGCACATTTGTCAGTGCTGATTTTCATTATACAGTACACTGCTGAGGTGATAGACAGTATGGATGCAGAATACGTGTAAAATTAGTGACAGGAACATACGTTTTTTTCTCTGTAAAAATACTTGCTCCAGTTCACAATGTGGCGTAAAAAATGTTGTGCAAACCCAGTCCTACTGAGTAAAACTTAACGCAAAGGGCTTCGGCCCCAGATATTTTAGGACCCTAGCAACGCCCCTGCCTGCCTGCTGATGTGTTACACATTTTAATATACTGCCACCAGTGATAACTAATCTCTAGATTTGTAGTTGTAATAATTATAATAGTAGCACAGTACATACATAATTTTTTATGTATTTTTACTTGTGATTGTAAGTTTTGATTCACTAACACAGGTTTATGGGATTCCTAATTGATTAAAGGTCAGCAATATAAAATAAATGTTGAAACTGATACAAACGTTGCAGGGGAGACTTATTAATGATGTTAGAGAATGCATAATTTAATGAGACAACAAACATGGTCAATGCAGATTGACAAATTTGCTACATCTCGTATAACATGTTAAACTGCTTTATAGATGTACACATGACTAAAATATTTGGTGCATTTCACCAGTCCTATCAATGCTACCTTTCTCAAACCATGTTGAGGAAGGTGCAGAATCAGAACACATAATAAATATGGAGCACAGCATTGGTTCTACTTTGTTGCATTTTCCTTAGCAAAACTCCCATATGGTGTTTTCAGGCTAAATAACAATGACACTATTTAATACAGATATTGAACCAATTCCAAAATTCTTTCTAAGGACAAAAGTTATTACCTGGATTTGCTATTGCCATGTTTGCAAACGTTTTATAGTGTCCTATCAATTCCCAATTATCTATGATTGATTCATTATATTAAACATTAGCTTTTATGACACTCAGACGTGGCGATACTACACATGAAAAAGGAAGGATTAAAACACTTAATCTTATCTCACGGTTCCTTTTATGTTGTCTTTTTCTTTATCCACCATCCTATGAATTGTTCAGTGATATCACAGCAAAATGGACACTTATTTTTATTTTAATCACATTTCTTATAAATCTCTGTTTTTTTGTTATTGTTGCTGTTTTGACTGGACACATAAATACATTGCTAATAATCCAGGGCCTCGTGGCAAAATTTGGAATTGGCCACTCAGCATAACTTTCAAATGCACCTAGCAGAGAAGGATAACAAGCATTGTGTTTTAGACTTTAGTTTGCTTAATAACGTATGCCAGTGAGGGATGTGAGATTGTGTGCTAATAGTAAAAGGAGGGAATGGGCTGAGCCAAAGACAGCCATCTCTCTTCACAGACTTGCTTGCAGCACATGGGCTGCTCAATGGAAATTATAAAGCAAAATAAGAAATGTAAATGTCCTTCCATGTAGAGATTTCCTACTGCACGATGGGAAATCTAAGTTGGCTCAAATTGTGCAATTTCAATTAAATCGGCACCATTACCACCAGGGGGTTTAGAGGTTGACAGTCCTACCCAAAACATGAACAATGATTTATAAACTTTCACAGGAGTAAGGGGAAACAGAGTTTTCTTATATTGATAAACATCCATCCTCACGATACAACACACCATCACAAAAACATCATGAAAGGTCCAAAAGAGTGGTTTCCTACATGTGGCTCCCTAGCATTGCACAACTACAATTCCCAGCATGCTGAACAAAGGGTGCAGACTGGTGATCTAGAATAGCTGATGTTGCAAAAAAGCATTTTAAGTTGAGTTATGCAGACTACCTTTTACAATGGTTATATATGATTGGTTGACTATAGAAGAATTTGGTCCTAAACCAATTAATCATTAGACCATATCCAGCCTCTGCACAAATAAACTGTATTTGGTTTTACATGAGTGCCATCTCATTGATCCAGTCCCAACATAGCTTATTACATAGTTTTGAAAGCTAAAACTGAGCTCTAGAAATCAGTGCAGATGCAGCATGAACCTTTTCTCAGTAATAGATAGAAGTGGGGTTGGGTTTGATTCAGGAAGAGATTTTGCAAAAAAATTGTGGAGCAGGGAAAAAAGGTAAGTAGGGCAAATAAGAAATAACAAAATAATGCAGTATCTATTAGTACATATATTTATCTAGCCTGCATACAAGATACGCTCATGACAACAACACGTGCCAGACACACACTGTTTCTTATCTTATCCTGAGCTGTGTTAAAGATATTATTGCTGTATGAGCCTTTATTAGCCCAACTTCAGGACTAGAGTACACTAGATTGGTAGTTATTAGTTTGCATTAGTAAGTTTGTGTGTTTTTTAAGGAATACTAAACATACCAAATAAAAAACAAAAAAACCTCTCAATATTTTTCCTAATCATTGATTCTGTGTTGCCTCATATTTTAACCAATATAGTAAAAATATATATATTACGGGTCCTTCTTTATGTGTCAATGGAAATCTGCCTTTTCTTCCCTTCTTCCCACATACCTTCTCCTGTATTATCGCAAATGCTCCAAGGTGCATCCACCATGAATGATGTCTAGCAGATTCTAGCACTCAATTTGCAGGACTATCACCACCTGTTTTGGTGCCTTAGATTAAATTGTGTATGCCACCATAACATGAAGATAACCTCATCAGGTGGGATCTTGACATGGGACCTTTTTTACTGAATGCAATGGCAGCTTAGGCCCTAGGAGAGGCAACTATAGATGGGCTTCCACCTGATGAGGTTACCTTGACATTATTATTATTATTTATTTTAGAGCGCCCTTGGTTCCAGGGCGCTGTACATTCGGTTTTATACAAAACATAGGTCAAACAAGTACAAAGGTGACAAATTAATAACTAACAACTGGTACAGAAGGATAGAGATCCCTGCCCATGAGGACTTACAATCTACAAGGAAGGTGGGAAGAGACAGAAGGTAAGGGGCGGACATGTTTGTGGATGGTGTAGTAACAGCAAGGTTATTATTGGTTATAGGCAATCCTGAAGAGGGTTTTTCAGGTTGCTTTTAAATCTAGTTAGAGTGGGGGAGAGTCTGAGGTGTTGGGGCAATGAGTTCCAGAGTGGAAGCACGAGAGAAGTCTTGGAGACGGTTATGTGAGGAGTTGACACGGGGAGAGCAGAGAAGAATGTCCTGTGAGGAGCGGAGATTGCGAGAGGGGAGGTATCTGGAGATTAAGGCAGAGATATATGGAGGGGAGAGGTTATGGAGAGCCTTGTAGGTCAAGGTTACTAACTTGAACTGGAATCGCTGGGCAAAGTGAAGCCAGTGAAGCGATTTGCAGAGGAGTATCGAGGAGAGAGGTGAATCAGACGGGCGGCAGAGTTAAGGATGGATTGGAGGGGAGTGAGGGTGTTAGCTGGGAGGCCACAGAGAAGGATGTTGCAATAGTCTAGTTGTGAGATGACGAGGGCATGCACAAGCATTTTTGTGCTTTCGAAGTTAAGGAATGAGTGGATATAGGAGATGTTTTTTAGGTGGAGGCAGCAGGCGGAGGTGAAGGTTTGGATGTGTGGTTTGAAGGACAGATTGGAGTCAAGAGTTATCCCAAGGCAGTGGACTTGTGGAGCCGGTGAAATAGTGTAGCCATTAATAGTGATAGAGAAATCAGGTGGAGGGATAGACTGGGAAGGTGTGCAGATGATGAATTCCGTTTTCTCCACGTTTAGCTTCAGGAGACGTGAGGAGAAGGAGGATATGGACAAAAGACAGTCAGGAATCCGGGAGAGTAGAGTGGTAATATCTGGGCCGGAGATGTAGAGTTGGGTATCATCAGCATACAGATGGTATTGAAAGCCATGTAATGCTATTAGTTGACCTAGATCAAGAGTGTAGATAGAAAAGAGTAGTGGGCCCAGGATAGACCTCTGGAGGACACCAACAGAGAGCAGGTGAGAGGAGGAGGGGATGCGAGAGTGAGAGACGCTAAATGTCAGATCAGTGAAGTACGAGTAGATCCAGGAAAGGGCCAAGTCCGCGATGCCGAGGGAGGAGAGGATGTGTAGGAGGAGTGAGTGGTCGACAGTGTCAAAGGTGGAGGACAGGTCAAGGAGGAGAAGCACAGAGTAGTGGCGTGAGGCTTTGGCAGTTGCTAGGTCATTGGTGACTTTGGTTAGGACGGTTTCTGTAGAGTGGTGGGTTCGGAAGCCCGATTGCAGCGGGTCAAGGAGTGAGTTGGGGAAGAGATGAGAGGAAAGTTGAAGATAGACATGCTGTTCGAGGAGTTTAGAGGCGAATGGAAGCAGTGAGATGGGGCGATAGTTGGACAGACAAGAGGGGTCAAGAAATGGTTACTTCAGGATGGGTTTGATGGCCACATATTTAAAGGAGGAAGGAAAGGTGCCAGAGGTTAAGGATAGGTTGAAGAGATGGGTGAGAGCTGGGATGATAACAGCGCTAAGGTCAGGGATGAGGTGGGATGGCAGTGGGTCAAGATTACAGGTAGTGAGGTTGGATTTGGACAGTAGAGCGGAGAGCTTGTCCTGAGTGACAATAGAGAAGGAAGTTAGGGGAGATTAGTAATGAGCAGGTGTAGAGGTGGACTGTGGGAACACTGTAGGAGTAGAGATAGGTGGAGGGGACTGCAGGGTGAAGCTTTGTCTGATGAGATTGATCTTATTTAGGAAGTGAGTGGCGAAGTAATCTGCTGAGAGGAGAGATGGGGGAGGTGGTGCTGGTGGACGGAGGAGAGCGTTGAAGGTTTTGAATAGTTGTCTGGGGATGTGAAACAGGGAGGATATGAGATTGGTGAAGTAATCCTGTTTGGCTGAGGCGAGTGCAGATTTAAATGTATGCAGTGATTGTATGTATGTATGGAGTGATTGACATGGTAGGAAGGCATACATAATTTAATCAAAATGTGCACAAAATATCTCTATTTAGACATAAAAAAGATATAAATGGAAAAGATAGCAGTAATGCAGTATACATTTTCTTTAAATTCAATGCTTGGATGGGTTTTGGTGCCTGCTTGGTGCTACTGGGTTTTTGGTTGTAGAGCTTGCTTTTTGTAGTACAACCTGCTGACTAGTGTTCCTGTTTTATTTAGGTTTCATTGTACTGGTTAAATATTCCTCTTTTTTCTTTAACCCTGTAAGGCTATGTCTACACGGCATTGGACAAAAACCGTCTGAAAGTCGACTGCGCAAAAATCACGGTCTGTTCTCGTTTGTTTGCCGTTGGCCCATACAATTGAAACCAATGGCAAAACTCAAAATGCCGGCGTATTATACAACATGTTGTATAATACGCCGGCACCAGAAAACGATCGGAGAAAAAAAGACCTGTGTAGACTACAGGTTGTTTTTTCTATTTAAGTCTATGAGCTGCATAAATAATCATATTTTCAGCGGTTTTAGGGGCCGTTTACATGGTACAGGACAAATTATTGTCCTATCTTCGTGCCGTGCACAAGGCTTCCGGGGGACGGTTTTTCTCCGCGGTTTGTGGAGAAAAGCCCTCCCCCTTCACATAGGCATGTTTATATTCCGTTTGAAAACCGGATGGAAGAATGAACATGTTCTATGCTTTTCCGACCACCGATGGTCTGAAAAACCGCCGGGCGGAAAATCAGTGCCGTGGGAACCGCTACACGGATTTTCCATTAAGGTCTGTGTAATAGTTTTTCAGCCAGTTTGCAGCCGATTTTCAAAACTGAGAACCGGCTGAAAAACCAGCAGAAAAACCATGCTGTGGGGACATGGCCTTAGAATCCTAAAACTGCCAAAAATACGATCATTTTTCTATGTCATGGAAACATAGCCTAAAGGTGAATTCACACAGTAAATCCCTCATTAATAACATTATCAGCTATGACATCATCAATGCAGTGACATCATAATTGCAGTTATGTAAGCACCCCTATAGCAATATAATAATAATAATAATAATAATAAAAAATAATAATAATAATAAAAATATTAAAAAATAACATGAAATGCCCTTTGACAACTGTGTGTAAAGGTTTACTTTTTTTCCAAACATAAGTTTTAGCTTTGGAAAATGAACTCTATGAAACACGATAAAAGTCCATTATGCCTAATTACATCAGAGAAAAATATGACACTAGCTATCAATACTAATGCAAATACTTCAAAGGAGCAGCATTTATGTATACCTTCAATGCACCGTATAACATTCAGATACATGAAAGCAGCATTTCACCAGTCTCAGCTTATTGTATACCATATGGTTTGAAAGGAGCAGATGGGCTGAGCCGCATAACAGACAGAAAGGAGAATTTCTGTATTGTGCTTATGACCCAATTGGCCAACATTAACAGGAGCTCCCTAGTGACCTGACTTCACACATCTTAAAAGTAACTAATGCATTCATTTCATGCCTACAGGGCTACTGTGCTGTGAAATCTAAAGTGACTGTAATTCCTATAGGTTTTCATGATAGTCTAACTAGAAGAATACAATAGTACAGGTTTGAAAGGCGCTGTAAAATGGCATAATAAAATGATACAATCAGTGCTTCATTTGTTTTATCTTCACATTATATAAACTGCCCAGACCATCTTTTCATCAAAACTGTTTTGCTATTTTGAAAAAATAATACCAAAAATAGACAGTATGGAAAGGGTCGCACATTGCATTTTTGTGTGGTTTTCAACTGCATCAAAAACACCAGCAATTAAAAAAAGCATGCATTTTTAATTGACCTCTATTTCACCTGTGTTCCAAATTAGTTCATAACAAAACCACCCATGTTAAAAAACACGTTTAAAAAAAAAAAATAATAATAATGCGCTTTTGTGTTTTCTACATGTGTTTGTGGTGTAGTTGAGAAACGCATGCAGTAACCCTACATGTGGACCCAGCCTTACACATACTCAATCTAGATACAAAGGACCCTCGGTTAGTAATTGATTACCTAATTAAAAATATATCTGACAGTTGTAGAGTCCTATTTTAATTTGCTCTGATAAAGGCAAGAACCATATTCAGATATTGTATAATCCATATATTTTTGGTCTACTGTACACAATAAACAAGCCACTAAAAATGTCACTTGTTGGAGAGGCAAATTTGTTACTACAGAGCCATATTTCCTGTCATCTCTATTTATTGTTTGTTTTCTTGATGCATCTACACTTGATATGCTCCAGCCTTGCGAGGGGTCGGAGAACAGTGGAATTTTAAAATGTAGAAGAATACATGAGAAAATTAAATTAAATACATTCATAATTTTTAGGATATCTACGTTCAAATTTATGTTGTGCTTAAACATTCCAAAAATTGTTTGTTACAAATAATATGTTCATACAGGAGTTGTACAAGTGCCTTAGGTATAAGATAACTGTGAGCTGCCAACAATCTGATGTTTATGAGTGCCTGGAAGAAACAATGACTGAACTGGTTGGCTCTTTGTCTCGAGTACATTGTTTACCCAGACATATTTGGTGCTAGAGCCGTCTGGAAGTCACTTCTCCTTATAACATAACAGTTTGGCTATCATGTTAATGGAAAAGTCAGGGAAGATCACTATATTGTATCTAAGCCAGCTTTATACTGCTACTAATGCATAAATTGTAGTTATATAGTACATCATGTCCTGGAATTGTTAAAATACTAATTTTTTTCTCATTGTTATTGTTTTTTAAAAAATTAATAAAGCAAATAAAACTCAATATACTGCAAACACAACTTGATATAAGTAGCACCCTATAAATGCTAAGAGACAATTAAAGTGAACAATAGAATTTTTTCAAGATACATTTCTGCTACTTTAGGATACATGAAAATTTTAGCTTCTTAGCGTACAATTTTGATCGAAACTATAAGTGCCCATCCACCAGCGACAAGGTGACCTCAGTTCAGATGGGAACCTACTTTGACATTACACCTCACTTGGTGTCTGTTCAGACCTACATACAGTATTTTCAGGGAGAGAAGGTCCCAGCTATACTCTGCTCTGGATAAAAACAGTCTGTGTGGATGGGCGGAGTGCACAACTAAAATGGAAGCCAGCCACTCACCCATGCAAACAATCCAAAGAACTAAAATTGGTCAGCACATTTAAAACAATTTTAAAGAAATCAGTATAAGTGTATGCTGGTGTGGCAGCATAGGAATGCAAACACAACACAATATCAGCACAACTCTATAAGCGCCAAAAAATAATCAAAGGGAATATAGGAATTTTTTCAAAATACATTTTTGATACTTTAGAATACATGAAAATTTGAGGTTCATAGTGTACATTTTTGATCAAAACTGCAAGAGTCCATCCACCGTGACAAGATGACCTCAATTCAGATGGGAACCTACTCTTACATTTTACCTTACTTAGTGTCTTGTCAGACCTCCATATTTTCAGGGGGAGATGGTCCCAGCTACCTTCTGCTCTGATTAAAAGCAGTCTGTTTGGATGGGCAGAGTGCACAACCAAAATGGAGGCTGCCACTCCATCATACAAACTATCCAAAAATCAAAAATTGATCAGCACATCCAAAACAATTTTAAAGAAATTAGTATAGGTGCACGCTGGTGTGGCAGCATAGTAATGCAAACACAACACAATATCAGCAGCACTCTATAAATATAAAAAAAAAGTAAAAGGGAATATGGGAATTTTTTCAAAATGCATTTCATCTACTTTAGGATACATGAAAATTTGAGGTTCTTAGTGTACAATTTTGATCAAAACTGTAATTACCCACCCGCCAGCAACTGGGAACCTACTCTGACAATTTACCTCAATACTAGGGATGAACGAATCGAATCTGACAAAGTGGAATTCGTTTAGAATTTCAGGAAAAATTTGATTCTAAATGAAGTCGAAGTTTATGGTGATACGTGATAACGGATCTAAAATGGCCGCAAGCACATGGCATGACATGGGGCAAAGAACTATGGGAGAAATAAAGGAACGTCCTCAATGACATGTGCAGACATGCAGCCAATCAGCAGCCAGCCAGCTTCTGTGATGTCACAACCCTATAAATAGGGAAGCCATTTTACAATCTGCCACTTGTCACTGTGTCTCTTATGCACACATATCTCTCTGTAGCAGCACTAGATTGCATTCTGTGCAAAATACTTCCGATTTTAGAGTTACCGGGGTGAAATATCTTTCAACTTCACAGTGTGTGTGTGTCATATACACACCTGTTCCTACCAGCATTTTTTATTTGGGGATATTGGTCTCTGTGGCAAAGAGTTTTGTTTTTTTTCACTTATTGTGGTGAACTCTGTTTGAAATACAGTGTGTGTATTTCTCACATACACACATCTCAAATCCGGCCAGTTCAGTGTTTTGGGATATTGGTCTCTGTGTCAAAGAGTTAATTTTTTCACTTATTGTGGTGAACTCTGTTTGAAATAGGGATCCGTCGGTTGGAACTCTTGTGGCGAGTTGTGTAATGAATACAGTGTGTGTATTTCTCACATAAATACATCTCAAATCCAACCAGTTCAGTGTTTTGGGATATTGGTCTCTGTGGTAAAGAGTTAATTTTTTCACTTATTATGATGATTCTGTTAAACGATGATACATGTAGAGCCCCCCCAAAAGAGTGGAGAGGATGTCAGCAGTAATTTTGTGTTGATGTCACTGATCATTTTGCCCTTCCTTTGATCCGTCAGTGTCCACTTTCAATCGACCAATAATCCATCAATATTGCTAAAGCCAAAAAGAAACAGGAGTTGATCCAAAAAAGAGATAACAATTATGTGGAATATTTGCATGTCTTCTGTGTTTTGTATCCACTCTTGCTTTTGGCTACCTAATCATCAGACAATGCTGATGCAAACAGAGGACCATGTCATATTGGCCTTGTAGCTTCTCTGAAGACGCAATTGGTTGTGTTTGTCCTTTTCATTCCTTCTGTCAGATTAAAAGAAGAGGAAAACCAAACATAGTGGCAGTGTCATAGAGTGGTGGAGGGTGGAAACAGCATTAGGAAACAACAGGGAGGCTAAGTGAGAGAGTGGTAAGTTGACAGCAGCATGAGTAGGCCACAGAGTGGCACAATGACAGAGTGTGGAGGTGGCAGCAACATGAGTAGGCCACAGAGTGGCACAATGACATAGTGTGGAGGTGGTGGCAGCATGAGTAGTCCACAGAGTGGCACAATGAGAGATTGTGGAGGTGGCAGCAGCATGAGTAGGACACAGAGTGGTACAATCACACAGTGTGGAGGTAGCGGTAGCAGCATCAGGCCAGAGAATGGCACAATGACATAATTTTGAGGTGGCGGCAACTAGGTCTTGGTGTACAGAGCCTGATCACTCGCAACATAACCTCCCATGCCACTCTCCTCATCACTAATTGCAAGCCTACTGCAAGAAGTAGCGGATGTCTGCCCCACCTCTTTGCTGCCCAGTAGCTGCTCACTGTCCACTGTATAGTGGTGCAGAGCCCACAGCACATAGTAGTTCTCTGTCTTAGGGAACCGAATGGGACAGAGGCGGGTTGAGGACAGGTGAGGGCCCCTGACCTGCTCCCAGACCATGCTAACTATGGGTTGTGTCTGACGAACCCGCTGACTCTAGGATGGGGTTGTCAGATGTCATCTGGGAGGAAGTGGATGACCTAGAGAAGGGTAAAACCAAACATAATGGCAGTGTCATAGAGTGGTGGAGGGTGGAAACAGCATTAGGAAACCACAGGGAGGTCGAGTGAGAGAGTGGTAAGTTGGCAGCAGCATGAGTAGGCCACAGAGTGGCACAATGACATAGTGTGGAGGTGGTGGCAGCATGAGTAGTCCACAGAGTGGCACAATGAGAGATTGTGGAGTTGGCAGCAGCTTGAGTAGGACACAGAGGGGCACAATTACACAGTGTGGAGGTGGTGGCAGCAGCAGCATCAGGCCAGAGAGTGGCACAATGACATAATTTTGAGGTGGCGGCAGCTAGGTCTTGGTGTACAGAGCCTGACTGCTCGCAACATAACCTCCCATGCAACTCTCCTCATCACTAATTGCCCACCTACTGCAAGAAGCAGCGGATGTCTGCCCCACCTCTTTGTTGCCAAGTAGCTGCTCACTGTCCACTGTATAGTGGCGCAGAGCCAACAGCACATAGCAGTTCTCTGACTGAGGGAACCGAGGCAGGTTGAGGACAGGTGAGGGCACCTGACCTTCTCCCAGGCAATGCCAACTATGGGTTGTGTCTGATGAACCCGCTGACTCTTGGATGGGGTTGTCAGATGTCATCTGGGAGGAAGTGGATGATCTAGTCAACCATTCAAGAACCAGTCTTGGTAGTCAACACATGGCCGCTAGATGACACCGGTAGCTCTGGCCTCGACAAGTGACCCCTGCTGTGACGTCCTCTTACTGTTCTGCAACCTGTTCCTGCTCCAGGAACATTTGTACCACTGCCCTTCCCATGTGAAGGTCCTGCCACCTCTATGTCTGATGTACTGTTTGATCAAAAATTTACAATAAAGCAAACTCTGTTTAATGTACATGTGTGTATATGACAAATACAAAAGCTGTATTTCAGAGGTGTTTCAACTTATAAGTGAAAAAAGTAACTATTTGACGCAGAGGACAATATCCCAAAATAATAACCTGCCTGTAATGGAGATGTGTGTATATGACAAAAACACAAGCTGTGTTGCAAAGTTTTTTTTAGACAAATAAGTTATTTGATAAAATTACTGCCAACACCCTCTCCACTCTTTCGGGGGGAGGGCTCTACATGTATCAGCATTTAACAGAACAGGTTCTGTCATAATCTGTGGAATCATCTGATGTTGGTATGAAAGAACGCTATAGTGGGATCTTGACTCTCAGCTCGGATCTTTCTAGCTGGCGCTGACATTACCCTGTCAGGCTGCGTTCCCACTTCAGTTATTTTGTCAGTTTTGACCCCGTAACTGCCCAGATAAGTGAAGTGTGAAGCGATTCTTATAGCGGCGCCTGTCATTTGCGTGTCATATGAAAACACAGCATTGTTTTAATACCAAACCACGCTCTCTATGCATATTTGAGCATGGCACAATGTTTTACAACACCCTACCGGCTCTCTGCAGCCAGAAAATAGCTGTTTTTTCACGCGATTCATTGCAAATAAATTTGGGATGAATTGCATTTTGGGGGAAGATTCGGCGAATCGGCCAAATCAAATTTTTTAGCACTTCGCTCCTTTCTACTAAATACTCAATGTACTGACAGACTGACAGTGTTTTGTTTTATAGCCCTTAATGACATGGTATAGGGTAAGGGTGAAAAAAACATTCCCTTTCATGATTATTACAACTACACAGTCATGTCACATTATTGTGACCACTTTCTTCTTTTGGCATTAACAGTGCATAGCTCAAGAAGAAAGTCACGTGTGGTGAGCTCACTTGGTCAGTATCTATAGTGTATGATAGGCTGTCTGTACACATATCTCTTGTTGCTGTCACTGGTAAAGGGGTGATTTATCAGAGTTGAAAAAAGAGATTTTTTATTTTTTATTTTGAGCCAAGAGTGTGAGTATTTCTGAAACTCTGCAGTTTGTGAACTGTTCGCATGCTGCTGTGGTAAAAGTGTATTGTGAGTAGCCAAATGGCATGTTTGTGAATAAACAACACGGAAACTGCGGAACACCATGTGCCATTGATATGACAGGTGAACAACAGCTACGAAGGTGTGGGAGGGTGGACTGACACTCTGCAGTGGAGCAGATCACTGCCAAAATTAATAAGAGGGTTACCAGACACATGCCTGAAACAATAGTTCAGTGAACCCTACTGCCTATGAGCCTCTGAAGCAGCTGGGTGGTTCCGGTATCTCTGCTAACAGTGTTGCAATGGCAGAAAAGGCATACATTTTCACAGCAGTATCAGAATTGAATCTCTGCTGATTGACATGGAGTTGCCTTCTCTGATGAGTCACATTTTCTGCTTCATTGAATGGATAAACTTTGGCATGTCCGACCGGACACATCAAAGAACAAACACTCTGCAAACCATTGCTGGAAAAACACAAACTGGTAATGGCAGCATTATGTTCTTCTATAATCTTTTAGCAAGACAATTCAACATGTCACATGGCTAGAAATGTCCAACAATGGTTGAAAAAGCATGATCAAGACTTTAAAGTACTAACCTGGCCCCACCAATTTGCAGACTTGAACCCAAATGAGAATCTGTGTCCCCTCTATGGATCCTTCTTTATGCACCCTCCAGCTGCTATGGGACGTACTACAGACAACATGTCTCCAGATACCTGTAACACCATACTAGGACCATGTTGAGTCATTCCCAGCTTGTCTAACTACTGTCGATGCTGCACACAGTCATTACTCTGGATTTTAGCTAGTGGTCGTAATAATGTGACTCGACTGTGTTAGTATCATATACAGCTAACCAGGAAAAAAAAGGGCTATGTTCTCCACCTTGCCCTATATTCTGCAAATATTTACACAGGGCAGGTTGTTGCCAAGGGGTACCTACACTGACAATTGAATCCAACCACTTAGCTGTTCTGAGAGAAACAAATCATCCTAGGTTCGGGACTTGTATTATACTTACATATATGTTAGGAAGGGGAATTGGTGGTGTAGCTCATGATGGAAATATGTTGTAGAGACAGGAAATAGAGGTAGCATCTGAGATAAATCCAATCTTAACATTGGAAAATGCAAACCTCATGCCAACATTGTTTGAACATAGTTTAATTGATAATAGATACCTTTGGCGAATGTCGTTTATAGCTGTACCTTGAGGGCGTGTTCACACGGCGTTTTAACGCCGTGTTAACTACACTTTTTAGATCCATCTCTGGGACAGGATGGACCCAGAGACGGATCTAACAATTAGCAGTGAGATTATCACTTCGGGCTATGAGGAACACGCAGCGGCGTTCACATGACAGCTCGCCGCTGCGTGTTCCTCTCCTGCCTGTCAGCTCCGCTTTATGGACCTGATCAAAGAATTGCATGTCAATTCTTTCAAAGACGGAGCCGACAGGCAGGAGGGAAACACGCAGCGGCGATCTCTCATGTGAACGCCGCTGCATGTTCCTCATTGCGGGCAGCGATAATCACACTGCTAATTGTTTAGATCCGTGTCTGGGTCCGTCCTGTTGGTCCCAGAGACGGATCGAAAAAGTGCTTGTAACACGGAGTGAAAACGCCGTGTGAACAAGCCCTAACTTGTTCAAGAATTTTGTAAAGGAAAAATATTTATATTGTCAAATGATTCCGGGATTCTAAATTAAAAATCAAGCCTGACACCGGCCCTCATAGGTGGTATATGAATAACTTAATATATGAGTCACTTGAATTCTCTATGAGAAGTATCATATCTTTAGAATATCTCTATGAGAAGTATCATAATAACACATTGATTCAATTGACAATATGAATATTTTTATATAGAATCATTAAAAGTTATGTTTTATTATAAAATTAAGAAAAGCAGAGAAAAGAGGCGCTGCAAGGAATTTGAACACTTACAATACAACCAGGTTGCCCAACAGATAACAGTAAATTGCTCTGGGGTAGAGGAGGGGTGTACACAGCGTGATCTGCTTGTTGTTAAACAGAAATTGTCCCAAGTCGACAACCCCTTTAGTGTATCCTGTTTCCTGCAGGGATTGAGGTTGCCCTCTTGTATGGGTGACTGCTACTTCAGTATATGTAGCTATAAAAAAATATATTATAACTTCTTAATGTACAAGTTTGTAAAAGATCTGTTCTTATAATAAGAAACATGGTAAAACGTCAGTTTCAGAATAATTCCATGCAAGAGATGGAGTGAACAGGAGAGGAGAACTGATGTGTGAAAATTGACTTTAGGTGAGATTAAAGGAAGAATGAAATATTCTACTAATGGAATGGATATGAAAGGAAAGATATGGTTGATGCAACATATCTAAACATTAATAACATAATAACAACCCATATGTTTTCCTGTCAATGTGCAATTGTAAGAAATGATTAGTGGTCTTTGCTAGTAGTTATATAAAAATTCAACACTCATCATCTAAATGATAAGCCTCAGTATTATTCTGGCATGCTCCTCTTACAGTATCAACATGAATAATATAACATTATTGTGATAAATATAAAAATGATGCAATAATAAAAAGCAAAACAAGACTTATACAGTTATAAAATAAGCAGTGGATACATGAGTGGTATTTAGGTTAGCATCTTGACATTATGGGCTGATGTGAAATGTTATCTCTATGAGATCTTAATAAAGGATCATTTAACTGGACTGTCAACTCTGCTTAAGTCTGAGTGTTACCAGTTGCTTCATTCATTTGGTCGTCCAATCAGAGTTGGGGAAGTCATTCATGCATACTATTGTCCTAGTGGCTCTGGTCCTATAGTATCCCAGTTTAATGGGGCATTCAGAACTCATTAGCAACGAAAGACATCAGCACTGACCGCTGCACTGCCACACTTCGCAGCTAATAGCCTCAGAGAACAGAATCGTTTCTGTTTCTGCTCACTTGTTGTGAAATCCTTTCAGTGTCAACAAGTAGTCATGTCGGCAGGAGCCCGCCATTCGTCCGAACAGTTTTATCCGTTGCTGTCCTGAGCCAAACTTGTGTCCTCATTCTTTGTTTGACCAACAATGCATCCTGAACAATCACAAAGACTTCACAGCGACTCATCATCAGCTCACAATTTTACCCAATAACATTACCCACCATAAAAATGAGTCCACCCTTCTATATATTGTACCAGGACTCTACATATCTGTATGCCACATAATTATTCCACTTTGATAGATTTTCTTACAAAGAAGAGCAAGAACTGTGGGCTCTGAGAGGCATAAGATACCATTTTTCTTTATAGGGTAGCTTTTTGTAGTTTTTTTTTCCTTTATGAAAGCCATATCACATTGTGTCCCATATATTGTTAAATAATGAATAGGTCTTTAATCCCATTTAAAAGATTATCCAGTATTGTTATAAATTCAGGATTGTTTAAACATCATAGAGCGATTGTCTTCGGATGATCCGTGTATCATCATGTGTCACTTTTTAGTCATGTTCGATTCTTGTGCTACTTTAATTTAGTTAACTAAATTTACTTTGAATTGAGAGTTATTTTCTATATAAAGGTATGATATATCGTTCCCATAATTCTAAATTAATTTAAAAAAAATCACAGATTAAAATATATATTTTTAAAGTAGGTCTCCAAGTCTCCTGTTCTGCTGGGGAGCTATGTAAAATGTTAATGCTCATAGCTAAAGTGTCTTCAGCTATTTACCACATCCATAAAGTTAAATAAAATGGTATATGGCATGTGAAAAATAACTGTAGTAGAAAGCACTGCATGCCTCATTATGAAGGTATTTTCTCCTAGAAGCACTAGGAAAATGCAGTGCATCATGAAGGGAACACTAGGCAGGTCTCCGCTAGTTCACATTACTGCTTATACTAGATATAAGTGCAGCTAACTCTCAACACTTGGTCTAGAAAAGTTTTCAGCCTCTTTTGTTCACATTTAAGGGTATTATCAGATCTTGCAAATGCTGAAAAATTTAAATACAGTGGGTTTCAAAACTATTCATATCCGTTAATCTGTTCCTCATTTGTAAACATTACAGCCACAAACTTACATATATTTTATTGATATTTTATGTGAGCAACACAAAGTGGCAAAATATTTAAGAAGTCTGCAGAAAACGATACATGCGTTTCCACATTTATTACAACTTAAACACCTGACAAGCGTTGTGCACATATGAATACAACCCTTAGTACTCTTATAGTCCTCAATAAAATCCAGTGTGACCGACTGCCTTTAGAAGTCAGCTTTTTAGTAATTAGAGTACGTCATTTAGAGTATTAGAGTATGTCATTTATTCCCAGTTTAACTACAGCTGTTTTGTGAAGTCCTCAGAGGTTTGTTAGAGAACATTAGTGAAAAAACAGCATACTGAAAACCAAGAAACACACCAGACAGTTCAGGCATAAAGTTGTGGCAAAGTATATTGCAGGGTTAGGCTTGAAAAAAATAGACCAAGCTCTGATCATCTCACAGAGCACTGTTTAATCCATCAGTAAATGGAAGGAGTACAATTGCTAACATATCAAGACATGGCCGTCCACCTAAACTGACAGTCAAGAGTAGAAGAGCACTAGGTGAATTTGTGCACAAGACAGCCATTAGTTTTGTACTACAAAACTCTGACCTTTATGGAAGAGTGGCAAGAAGAAAGCCCTTTTTGAAAGCAAACCATAAGAAGTACCGTTTGCAGTTTGTTGGGGACACAGCAAGCATGAGAAATAAGTTACTCAGATGAGACTAAAATGAAACTTTTGGCCTAAATGCCAAATGCTATGTGTGGAGGAAAGCCAACACACTACATCACCCTCAAAGCACCATCCCACCATGAAGCATGGTGGTGGCAGTATTATGCTGGGGAGGGGCTTTGCTTCAGCAGGGACTGGGAAGCTGGTCACAGTTGATGGGAAGATGGATGGAGCTAAATACAGGACAATCCTAGAGAAATCCTTAGAGGCTGCAAAAGACTTCAGACTGGGGCATAGGTTCACCTTGCAGAAGGGCAATGACCATAAACATACAGCCAAAGCTACAATGGAAGGGTTTAGATCAAAGCATTTTCATGTGTTAAAATGGCCCAGTCAAAGTCCAGTCCTAAATCCCACTGAGAATCTGTGACATGACTTTAAAATTGCTGTTCACAAACATTCAACAACCAATATGACTGTGCTAGAGCTATTCCGCAAAGGACAATGGCAAAAATTTCCAGCTTCTAGATGTGCAAAGCTGGTAAACACATACCCCAACAGACTTGCAGCTGTCATTTGGGTAAAGGTGGCCCTACAAACTATTGACTTGGGGGACTGAATACATATGCACTCCACACTTTTCAGTTTTTTAATTTGCAAAAATTTGAAAGAGCACATATCATTTCCTTTAAACTCCACAAATACTATGTACTTTGTGTTGCTCTACCACATAGAATATCCATAAAATACATATAAGTTTGTGGCTGTAACAGTGAAAAATGAGAAACAGTTTGAGGATTATGAATACTTTTACTACAGATGTTTAATTTCCATAAGATTGAGAAATTGCTTTAAGAGAATTTCATACCTCCCAAATGTCCTTCTTTGGACAGACAGTTCAATACCTCTTTCCTCTTGACTCCTTAAATGTCCCTGTTTTTCACTTGATAAATTAACTTCTATTAATAAACTTATTATATTCTGCAAAAAAAGCATCTCTCTGGTTCCTAATTGTATATTATGATACAATTTATATATTATTTAATAATTTGTTGCAATTTAGATCATAAAAACTGGCAGTATGGTGGCTCAGTGGTTATCACTGTTGCTTTGCTGCACTGTGGTCCAGGGCTTAATTCCCACCAACATTTTCAAGAAGTTTATATGTACTACTTGTGTTTGCATAGGTTTTTTGTTCTGGGTACTTCAGCTTCTTTCACAATCCAAAAACATACTTATAGGTTAATCTGGAATTTAGATTGGAATATAATAGTGCTAGATAAATAAACAAAATGTTATATAGGAAAAAATCCATGTTTTTCTCAAAGAAACACAAGTGTCCCACTCTGACCGGCCAAAATGTTGTCAGGTATGGAATTTATATTGGTGAGTCGGAGTAATACAAATCCAACCAATACCAGTACAATTTAAGCCCTGAGAATCCCCACTTGGTGAGAGATGCATACGACATGTAGGAGAAATATTTTTAAGTACAAACACTCCAATGGTCACTTATATATAAGGCTTAGTATTACAGATCCATATATTATTACTCTTTATCTTCTCTTAATCTGCACAGTATTACAATCATTACAGCGGCAGTATTTTGGAAAGCTATGGATAGCTATTTATGGTCACAAGGGTATCCAGTAGTTGTCCTCTGCTTTCACCTCCCATCTTATCTGTCACCTTTGTGTATGTAAAGCTGGCCATTGTTATGACATGGCTGCCTTGCTTGGCAGTTATTTCCCCTGATTTCTTGATAAGCATGCTTGTTTGGTCAGTCAATTAGGTATCCAATTTCTATGGTGGTAGCAGAGGTAAGTGGCCTTCAGGCGTATTTTGTGCTATCTTGAGGAAACAGTAGAATTTAACAGGTTGAAATCCATCCCTGCTTTATTCTAATTTTGCTAGTCATCACAGATGTTAGACTCACAGTGGATTTCCACAAAATCAGTAGTATTTAGTAGTAGCTTCACTACTATTAGTCATGTACTTCGGATTTACTTTGGACTGATTGATACACCTTCTTTTTCCTGTTTGACATGCATGTTACTGACTAGTTGTACAATTTTCCCATGATCTCCGGCACAATTTAGATTAGGCCAAACTGACCAGACCTAAATAGGAAACAACACTGACTATTAAACCCTTAACATAGCCATACATTCATTACATATACATACATTGAACAGTTATGAAAACAATAGTTCTTATAAGACATTTAGGGCCACATGTATGAAAACGGTTTAGGTCTAAAACTCACTCTTTTGCCCATAGTAACCTATGGGCAAAAAAGGTGAGTTTTAGACCTACACAGGTTCATACATGTAGCCCTTAGTTTTAGGTTTTAATAGTGTATCCTGAGGAACATCTCTAGAGTAGCTGAATATATGCACAGGATCGATCAGGTTCCTCTGTTGGCCCAAGTTATGACATAATGATGGGCCCTAAAGGCATAGCAATAGACAACCACACTTGCAGGTGATTTTGAAGCCAATAATTTGTTACTAGGGTTGATTTATAGGTTGACAAATAACTGTTTAGACCTAAAGGCTTCCATACATTACACAAAAAATGTACTCACATTTGTACTCATCGTCAATTGAACATTGAAGCTTTGGCAGTGGCTCTGGTTTTTGTTTACTTCTGGTCCTCCTGAACATGCTGCAGCCAATCATTGTCTTTAGCAATCAAATGCCCTTCCACTGACATCACGGCTCATATGGCCTACACATCCTGAGTTGTAATATTAATGTGGAGGCATGTGACCACTGAAGCCACTGACTGGCTGCCACATTCACATGCTATTCGGAAATATCAAAAGTAAACAAGCCAGAGACGCTGACGAAATTTTAGTGCTGGAGTCATGCTAAGGACAAAGGTACTATGTTCCGTAATTCAATTACCTTATTATAGTATTTCCAGCATTCTTTCTTTCTTGACTGCCCCTAAGGCCATGTTCACATGGCTTAAAATGGGCCGTATTTCGGTCCGTAATTACGCGCCGAAGTGCGCAAATTACGGGCTGAAAACGGCCCAGTCAATACGGTAATCCACAGTTCTCATAGAGAACTATGGATTACGTCTCCTCTCCCTGCTCGGCCCAATCCCGCCGGCGGGAGATAATTGACATGTCATTTTTTAGCGGGTTTTACGCGCCGCTTGTAATTTTTGTCTTTGGGCCGGCGAAGTGCCGGCCCCCCGCTCCCTCCCCGTCCACACGGCGTAATTACGGGACGTGTGAACCTATCCTTAGTCAAGCAAACCAAACAATTTAATTTGATATCACTAACAAGATGTAAGTGTAAATATTATGGCCACATTCTGATTTTCACCTCAACACTCATAATGTGTATGGTATGTTGGCCAGATCATCTCCACCGCCTGTTTTGGCCACTTAGTGTACTCTTTGCACTCTAGTACACTAGTGACAGGTAGCACACCCTTTAGATCTTGCTCTACCAGGTGTATTTATGGTTGATGCTCAAACATGTATTTCTTGGCCTCAAATGTAATATTCTAAGGGCAGCAAAGCAGATATATTCACATGTATATTTACATCAACAAACATTAGTCTTCTTTAGAGGTAGGTTATGTTTAGAAGTAGTTTTCAGTTGGTTGCACTTATAATGGCCTAGTTTCTACACAAACTTACATTGCCTTCACTGTGTTCTGGATAGTGATTGACAGGAGCAGACTTGTGCTGTAATTCAAGACCAGTCACAAATAATATACTCCTGCTATACATTCAGTTTAAGAACAGCAGGGGACTTGAAATGACCAAACTGAATTCATCTCCTTTCAGTCTCTTAATGTCATTTAATGCATTCAATGTAGTTTATAACTACATTTAACCATTGTGCTATTCCAGGGGATTAAGAAAGACGCTTGGTCTTTTCAAACATTTAAATAATAAAGTATGACTGAAAAAAGCTATAGCGATCAGTAAGAAGCTCTACTCTGGAAAAAAAGACATTTTAAGGGAACCTCTACAGAAGCCAAGTGTACAGATGTAAACATTTTATAATTTTAGTGTTTCCTCTGCTAGAACAAGAGCTCTATAGAGCTGATGGGGGAAACTAAAACTGGCATCTATTCCAAATGTCGGGCCACACTACAACTAAAAAAAATCAAATATATAGGAATTTTTGAAAAATAAAATTACTGTAAGGGATATGAAAATTTTTGGGGTTCTTAGTTCAAAATTTTTGACAAAAATTTTTTTAAGTCCCCTCCCAATTGCATAAAGGGGGGACCCCACACGGGGGGCCCCAACACTAAAACTTTCTTTTTTGCACCCTTTTTCAACTTTTGGGTGCATAGCCAAACAGGTTTTTTTTTAAAACCCCAAAAAATGGGTGTGTCTTAGGTGTTTTAGATATAAGTGCGTTTTAAAGTTATTCCTCTGCTATACTTTGCTCCTGACTACCATTTTGGGCCTCCCTTTTCTACCGTTCCTACTTATTTCTCTAATTTGTCCATCTACACTCCCCCCGGCGACTGCAAAGGGCTATTTTAGCCCTTGCTCCCGACGGTTTAAAACACGGGGTTTGGGGATTCATTACAAAGTCCTTAAATATATCATAAATAGCTGCTGGATGCAGGAAATCACTTTCTATTTTAAGGAAGGGGTTTTTGGGGGTCAGTATTTTTAACACAATGTAACGGGAAATTTGAAAATTTCTTCCTCACCTGTGCCCAAAGGACCGCTCATCCTGGCAATTAAAACATACAAAAACATTTTTTTCCACACTTACTTTGGGGAGAGGGCGCTTTAACCAATCAAAAAAATTAAAAAAAAGGTTTTTTAATAAAAATTTATAAAAAATTGGGGTTGGTCATATCTGGCATTGTATGTTGGAACCACACCAACATAAAAATGTCCCATGAAATACACGTATTTTTAAAAATAATGTAGACTGAGGCAATTGTAACTTGTTGGGCCACTGTATATCTTTCACCGCTTTTTCAGAAAGTTGGAACCCAATAGATCTAGAATATTATGTTTCATTAGTATATTGTTTTTCATCATTTCATGCCTCAAATAATTCAAACACCATTCAAGCCTGATCAGGAGCAACAACAGCTGAGTAATTCCATATTTGTTTCCTGTACTTGATCGGGGAAAACATATACAATTAATTAAAATAATTGCATTGTATGAAGTATGTTTAATCAAAGCAGAATGTTCGGCTTTTAAAGATTGTATTTGTCATATCTGTAATTTGTGTATCTGCTATGTAGCATTTCATAGATGGGTTTTGGATAGGGGGTTTTGGGACTTAAACCCGCCTTTGTTTGAACACATAAGGGCTTGTTCACACGGCGTTTTTGTGAAAACCGTTTAAAGGATCCGTTTTAAAAGGAACCGCAAAAAGGATCTTAACAATTGTCAGTGGATTAACCCTTGATTAAAGGCAAAAGCGACGCGTTTAAAACGGGAATTTTGCGATGCGCTTTTGGAGCTCTTGCACTGCGCTTTTTTGCATCCGCTTTAGAATTGACTGTCAATTCTTATTGCGTTTTACGCAAATGAAGCCCCCCTAGGAGATAATGGAGTCCCCTTTTGGACTTTCCAAAAGCGCTCCACCTCCTGGGACTAACAGCGCGCTTTGCATCCTGAAAAGCGGGGTGCAAAAAACCACTGGAAGGCTGGGGCGGGGGTCGCTGAGAGGTGTGCAGCGGCAGCGGGACGCAGGTACAGAGCGGCGGCGCAGCGGGGGCGCAGGTGTGCAAAAGGCGGCGTCAGGCCAGGTGAGAGAGGGGGCCCGGCGGCGGCGGCAGCGGGACCAGGTGGGGAACGGGGGCGGCGCAGCGGGAGCGCAGGTGACAGACCGCGGCGGCACGGGAGCGCAGGGGACAGGCGGCCGGGGGGCGGCAGCGGGACGCAGGGGACAGAGGGGGGGGCGGCGGCGGGACGGGGGCGAGGTACAAGCGGCGGGGGCACGGGGGGGCGCGGGGGGCGAGCGGCGGCGGCAGCGGAGGCGGCAGCAGAGCGGCGGGCGCCATTTTTCAGGGCGGGGGCAGCGGGGGGGGAGACATAAAGGCACGGCGGCACGGGGGGGGGGACATAAAGGCGCGGGGCGCAGGTGGCAGGCACGGCGGCAGGGGGGGGGGGGGGGGGGGGGGGCGGAACATAAAGGCAGCGGCGGCGCAGGCAATATAGGCAGACATGAATGAAACTGGAGGGGGGGGGGGGGGAGACATGAAGGAACGGAGGGCAAACATGAAGTGACGAGGGCAACATGAAGTGAAATGAGGGCAACATGAGTGAAATGGAGGGGAGACAGGAGTAATGGGGGGCAGACATGGATAAATGGAGGGGAGACATGGAGTAAATGGGGGCAACATGAAGTGAATGGGGGGCAGACATGAAATGAAATGGAGGGCAGACTGGAGTGAAATGGGGGGAGACATGGGGTGAAATGGAGGCAGACTGGAGTTAAATGGAGGGCAACATGAAGTGGAAAAGGAGGGGGAACAAAGTGAAAATGGAGGGCAGACATGAAGTGAAAATGGAGGGCAACATGAATAAAAAGAGGGGAGACAGAAATAAATGGAGGGGAGACATGAAGGAAATGGGGGGCAGACATGAAGTGAAATGGGGGGGGAGACTGAAGGAAATGGAGGAAGACATGGAATGAAATGGAGGAGAGACAAGAGAAGAGAGAGAGGAAAAGAAGAGAGAGAGAGAAGAGAAGAGAGAAAGAGAGAGGAGAGAAGAAGAAAAAAAAAGAGAGAGAAAAGAGGAAGAGAAGAGAGAAGAAGAGGGGAAAAGAGAGGGGGGAAGGAAAGAGAGGGAGAAGGGAGAAGAGAGAGAAGAGAGGGAGAGAGAGAGAAAGAAGAAAGGGGGGGAAGAGAGAGAGAGAAGGGGAGAGAGAGAGGAGAGAGAGAGAAAGAGAGAGAGAAGGAAGAGAAAGAATCGTAAAACGTCCGAAAAACGGGAAAAGGAAAAGCAGGTGAAAAAAACATTTAAAACGGGTCCAAATAAAGATCCCCCAAAGCTGCGTTTTGCGGGTACCTTTTCAGGGCCCAAAAGGATCCGTAAAAAAGGGCCCAAACGCCGTTGAACAACCCCCAAGTTTTCCCGACGGGCTCGCCTTTTAAAAAAACGTTTTTTCGTCATTCTGTATTTTTTGTGTTTGCTATGTAGTAAACAAGCTGGTTGAAAATTGTCAAGCTTGCGGATTTTATAATTTTTGTTTTAGTAACATAATTATATAGTAACATAGTTTGTAAAGCTGAAAAAAGACCATCTACAAAGAACAGTCTTTGACCTTTTCATCATAGTTCAAACTGCAGTAAAGTGATATTTCTTTGTCATTTGCACACTGAAAAATTCCTGACTGAACATAGTCTATTACTTTTTTTTCACTTCTAGTGTACTAGGTATGCAGTATATTCGTGGTGAATAAAATATCCAAAATCCATACCGCTCACACAAGAATGACATGTGAAAAAATAATGATTCAAGACATATCTGTGGCAATATATATATATATATATATATATATATATATTATATTATATATTATATATATATATTTATATTTTTATACACATATTGTGCATGTGTGGATATGTATTCTTCTCGTGGCCTCCCTTTTGGGACTTTTTCCCCTTAAAAAAACCCCCCCAACTCTCGCCCGTCTTATCCAACCTTCTCTCCCTCCTTTCCCCCCCACCTTTCCCCGCCTCTCCTCTCTGTCAATCCCTTTACTGGGTTTTCCCCTTGCCCACAATTCACCAATTCTAACCCTGACCTGAAAAGCTCTCCAAACCCCCCTCCCCCTCCAAAACATTCTCTGCCTTAATCCCCAGATACTTCCCCCTATCAATCCCCTCCCAAAAGGGGAAAACCTTTTCTTCCTCTCCCCCCTTTTCACTCTTCACATAACCGCTCAAAGACCCTTTTCTCTCTTTCCCCCCACACTTGGGAAACCCCCTTTCCCCCAAATCAATCTTCCCTCCCCCCCAAAACCACCCTTAAAATAAACCTGAAAAACCCATCTTTTTTTAGGTAAGCCTATAACCTAAACAAAACCCTGCTGTCACTAAAAAAAAAACCAAAAACCCCCACAAAAAACATTTCCCCCCTTGCCCACTTCCCCTGTCCTTTTTTTTCCCCCCCCTTCCTTGTATATTTAACCTTCGAAAAGGGGGTTTTCCCTTTTTTCCCTCTGTGTCAGTTGATTGTCACATACTCAAATTTAACTTTTTTGCTTATTTTATGGGGTTTTAAACCCCCTTAAAAAGAAAAAAGCGCCCCCGGGGAAAACATGGTGCTCTAAAATAAAAAAATATTTTAAAATAAAAAAATAATAAAAATAAAAATAATAATAATGTAAATATAATAAAATATAGGGAAAAGGGTGAATTTTGTATTTGAGTGATGCAGCAATCCAATAGGGGAAATAAGTAACAGTGGAGAACTTGAGTATATGGCTCCAAGTTCCAGCAGGCAGCTAGATTTGTTGTCTATCTATTTTATTCTTTATTTTATTCACCAGAAAAAATTTTACTTTAAAGGCCAAATAAAATTTAAAATTTTGCCCATAAACCCCCCTACCCCGTTTGGTGCTTGGGTTTTCGATGGTTGTACTAGGTATATCGATTTTCTTTTTACACTCAGATGGTCAGCAATAGGTCTCCTTTAGTTATTCTTGTATTAGTGTATTTTGCAATATCATGACTAATACAGTATCTGAGATTCAGAGTGAGAATAAAGCTCTTCCTCTAATAATAAAAAGTGGCCACATGTTCAAACTCAGGACCTTGAATTGGGCAAGTCATCATAACATTTTGTAAATAAATTTGTAATAATTTTGTAATAATTTTGCACAGTGATCATATTTCCCTTTATACCTTCTCTTTGTAACTTAATCTATCTTGATCTGTATTTCCCTCATTAATTTGACCTTCCATTTCCATTTTCTTTAAAGGGGTGTTATCGTTTGAGCTGCTCGTGCTGTTCAGCTAATTTTCTCAGATTAAGTTTGAAATCCAGGGGCGTGTCTCTCCTGTCAGCAGGCGTGTCTCTCCTCCCCGGAGGCGTGTCTCCCCTCACTGAAGAACTGTGACATCATCATTTTGTTTAAAGCAGGGGATGCAGAAGGTTGTCTGGATTTTAACAGCTCTGAGCCTCCTGCATGCTTCTTATGTCTGCAGCCTTGAGGCTCCCAAACTCCAGCAAGCACCTGTCATATGTCTTAGTTTACACACAACTGAAAGCCAGCAGGTGTTACTTTAGTGGTGTTCATCCAAATTGTTACTGACAAACAGGCAGAGTTTCTTTACTCAACTACAAAATGTCAGCTTCAAGTAAAGACCTCTGCTTCCTGTCAGTGACATGTGAGTGAAAACAATAGGGGGAGAAGCAAGGCCCTGCTCAGCTTGTAACTAACTTGGCTGGTGGTGCAGAGGTAGAGAGAGCAGTGGTAGACTATTGCTTTTACACGAAGGGGTTTGGAGTTCTAGTCCCTCAACAGGGTATATTTTTTTTTTTCCCCTAAATTCTAAAACATATGTAGAAGACCTAAAAAATATATTTTAATGTCTTTTAATGATATATATACACATACAGGGCCCCCCTATTTTCATGTCTCATCCCCAGAATATATGCATTGTATCACGTATGTTGGAAGTGCTTGGTGTGATTGCCCAAAGGGTAGGATTTCTATATAGGGAGCTTTGTGTGTGTATAAGAATACAATTATAGATGTCTACACATATATTTTCATATCTTTACATATGTGTACAAATTTTAAAGAAAAAAAAAAGAAAAACTCCCATACCTCTGTCTTGCAGGGCTGATCACCTAAGCTCTGCACCACACAAGCAGCTTATATAGACGCAGTGTTGAATCCTTATGTTATACACTACAGATGATGGGTGTCATAAGGAGGCGGGGCTTGCTTCGATCTGAGGAACGGAAAGCCCTCTTTTCCAAAATAACAGCTTAAGGACTGGATCTGTGAGGGGTTAATAACACTCTTGGCAAAAGCCCCTTAAAACAGCCAGTCATGCCCAGAACATTGACCCTAAAGCTGGGAGATGTACATAGAGAGCAACCTTGGTTTTTACTATCGATTTTAACAGCTCAGAGGGGAGTAAAAAAACAGAGTGTGCAGGCAGCCCAATCACAGCGCAAGAGGCGTGGCCGGGGCTTTTTGTCTAGGGGCGTATCCCAACAAAGGGTGAATGAAATGTCAGCCAGCCCCAAACACAGTGCAGGGGGCGTGTGTAAGGTGCGAGAATTCGACCCAGGGGGCGTTCTGACCACAACAGCAGAAATAGAAGACAGATTTACAGAGATGCCATATCTGCTAAACCAAGTGACAGAGGTAATGCAACCCAATTAACAAAATTCAACTT